>VYXD01016844.1:205784-227648 GCA_013397195.1 Hylia prasina | reverse complement strand
CTGGCTGGGGTGCGGGGGCTGCCGTGTCGTGGCTGCTCGCCCTGCCTCGTCCTAGCTGCCTCCTCGGGGGGTGTCCGGGACACAGGAGTGTCCGGGGCCCGAGAGCGCTGCCCTGGCTCCCTCGGGCCTCTGGCGATCCGACTCGGCACGGCCCCGGTGACCGGCTGGGCCCCTCTGCCCTGCCCCGTGCCGTGCCCGCCACTCGTGCGCCTAAGGGTGATGGTTCCCAGAGGAGAATTAGTTCGTTCCCGGTCCATGTGGTGGCCGCGGTCACAGCATCATCCCCCGGCACCGCCATTTCACGTTTGAGTTCAGTGAAGAACGGAAATTTTAAGTGGCTCGGCAGAAAGAACGTCAGCCGTGCGGCCCTGGGGAAAACCTGTGATAACGTGTGGATGCTGGGGAAGCTGCTAAGGCGGCAGGCACCTTCCGAGAGTAACCTTGCCCTGGAAGCTTCCTCTATAACCTTGTCAAGCAAAGCAAAAATCCCTTTGTTAAAAGCTGGTGAGAAGCACGAGAAAAAAAAAATGCATTCTCTCTTCCAGCAGACTCAATTTTTATAAAGACAAGCAGTGCCCCTTCATAGCACTTTAAAAAAGATGCTGTTCACAGCATGCTGTGGATGTGCCCTTGGGACAAAGGTGCTGCAGGAAGGAGGATGTTCCCACTCCAGGGGTATCCTGCCTTCCACTATCATTTCTGGCTGCAGACATTTAGATGTTTAGCTCCTCTTTCTTAGCTAAAATTCCAGTTGGCTGCTGAGCTCCATTTTGTGTGCAGAACGGCTTTGTCCCTCAAACACTACGGCATAGCTAGTGCAGGCAGGTAAAAAAGCAATTAGTGTTTTGGGGAGTGATCTCTGGTTAGAGGACACGAGTACTGTCACAAAAACTTAACAAGAGGTCTGGCTCCTGATTGTCAGAATATGTAATTCAGGCACCTGAGGGACCTGTGTGTGAACACAAGGCTGGCAGTAATGCCTTACTTTGCCAGTAAAATATGTGGACAGATCCATAAGTCCATTGGGTAATGTCCTTTGCTCCTTTGGCTAAAAGCTAGGAAACTCGTGGTTATTAAACAGAAACATTTTGTGGGGAAAAGTTGCTTTCATGTTGAGGAATACTGCGGAAAATATGATTGTTTCTTAAACCTGCAGGGGTCAAAAACCTTACCTGAAAAGGCAGGGGCTCCATTTCCAAGTAGCAGTATGCATTAACTGGAAGACAGAAATAGACTGTTGGAATGACTTGTAACAAATCACCTAGTCTTCATTGTTTGTTTGTTTTCTTTCTATAAGATGCATTGTAAAGCAGAAAGAGAGGAAAACAACTTGCAGCCTGTAGTGACAGGAGAGAGAAATTTCATGTTCTGTGAAGAATAAATCCCAAAAGTGTCATTTATTTGACTTAAAAATTGAATTTTGCCATTTAAATACTAGACTTAATAGATGGAGGAATAACACAGTATTACAGCTCTAACTTCCTCAGTGATGCAGCTTATCTTTTCATATCTGGAAGAGACAAGAAAATCCTGCTTTTGAGCCAAAAGACTGATTAGGTAGGTGTCAGGAGCAATGTTAAGCATGAGTGAATACTGCAGAAAGTTATGCCATATATGGTGTGTGTTATAGCAGTTTGCATTTATCTGAGTAGTTGGGAGAGTGAGGAAGTATAGCATAGGGATGCTCCAGGATGCTCACAGAGATCAGTGTGGCTGTTTGGTCGAGGAGCAGAGATCAGTCATGGGCAGTGTCATCACAAAAGAAGCACAGTGTGTGAACCCAGGGGCTTCTGCACTGTAAAACTGAAAAGCAAGGTGCCTGAGCCCTTAATGGGAACACAGAAGGTGTCAGAGTAGAACACAAACCAAAGTAATTGTTTACCAATCTGTGTTACATTTACTTTATGCAGTGACATGTTTCTATTCTTGTATTGGAGCAATACACTCAAAAAGCAGTCTGGTTTATTTGTCTTTATGGCAAATGCTATTATCTGTTTCATTTTGAAAGGTGTAGAAATAGTCAAGATTAGAGGAGCACCCATTTTCAGCCATAAATGAGAAGTCAGAGAAGCTCAATGTGCTTTAGATTCACAGAGAGGTGCAGTTTCTGGAAATTTTCTTAAAAGATTATAAAAAAAGTAGGAATTTGGCACAAGGAATTCATGAACATTTAAAATGATCTGTTATTGATTGCCTTTTCCCCTTGATCATCACAGCTGTTCACAGACAACAAAGAGTGGCCTTGCAATGGCATCTGCCAGGTCTCTCAGCAGTCACAAAGGTATCCTGTCTCATCTTGTAAATTGTGCATGTCCAGCTTATCTAAGGAGTCCCTCTTTGGATCCATTGACACTGTAAGTAGTAACTCCACAAAATTTAATGTTAATAGAGACCTGGAAAAACTGAACTTATCAATGAAAACTGAGGGAAAAAAGAAAGCACTAAATACTTCAGCCTTCTCTTTATCCTTTGGTAGTAGATCTCCAGCCTGACCTAGCAGTGGGTTCACCTTTTCAATTTTCTTCCCTTCTGCTATTGATGCACCTACAAACCCATCTTTTGTTACCCTTCATATTTCTTGCTAGTTTTAATTCCAACCAAGCTTAGATTTTCCCAGTTCTGTCCCTGCACGTCCTTGTTAGCTTGCTCTGCTTCCATCTCCTGTATAATTTGGTTTTGCATTTGAGCTCAATCATTATCTCATATAAGGTATGTTGCTGGACCTGATTTTGAGTCATGCAGATCTGTTTATAGCTACAGTATATTAAAGTGCACTTCTATTTTAAACATCCCACAGTCTAACAAGAAAAAAGGTCAAAGGCTCAGCTTGTCTTCCCATTTGGACATAGAATTCTCTTGCCTATGCCAGGGGTCACAAGACTTTTGTGGGTCAGCCAGGGAAGATGCAGCGGCCTTGTGGCAGAAACCCTCCCAACAAAGAACAATGAAAGATTGATTAATGGGTTTCTTTCTCGTGGTTCTTGCTGAATCAGTATGGAAATGGTACTCAGGGAGAGTCTTCTGTGAGCCCTGACTTCTGTTTGAAAAGGATCAACAAGAAAATGGCTTCAGTGCCTTGACATCCTCTCATGACACTGTCAGTATGCCTTTTTATGGTACCTAGAGGTCATTAGCAGAAATATTTATCAGGTCCTTTTATGAAAATATTCTTGGCAATACCCTTGGTCTGGCTGCCTGCAGTGTGCACTGGTTGGGCTGGCAGTTCTGTCCCACTCTGCCTGACTGCTGCTCTATGCACAGCAATCACCAGGCTGCCTTGTTAGGATCCAGATTCTGTGTCACATGAAATGTATCAGTAGATAAGACTGAGTGTCCAGTAAGCCTGATAGTTTCACCTTGCAAGCCTTGTTCCAATGGATATCTATTGTGGCCTCAGAACTGGCTAATTTTGTCTGAGAGATTTTTTCCATATGGTCCTGCACTGTCTGAAAGGTTTTTGAAGAGAACAGCAGCTCAAAAATCATAGAGTAAGATCTGTCAAATTTCATGAACAATTTTGTAGGATACGGCTGTGGTGATGTCCAGCACTGGTCCACTGAACTCCGCTCTTCATAGAGATGGACTGACATTGGTCTTTTGTACAGTTACCAGGTGACTCAAGTAGCCAAAAAACCATTCCATTGTCTGTTGAGTGAATGGCACCTGTTCATTTTCATATAATAGCCAAGTAAAGAGGAGCAACTACCATGGGAAAAGACTTTATGAGATTTCCTTAGGCTAGAATAATGAATAAAAAGACTTTTCTTAGTAACAGTTGTGTTCCACTTCAGAATTCCATGTATCTTCGATATGATGTGATTTAACCCAAAAGCCAGTGCCTTACAATGACAGAATACTGCAAAATAATCTCATTTCAATGTACTGAAAAGTTATCATGACATTTTAGTCATCTTCTCTTGGCAAAAATCAAAGTTACCATGCCATTAAACTTCTAGTCAAACAGAATCAGACAAAAGTAATCAAATTATCTTCTTGTAAGAAATGCTAAGGCTGAAAATCAGAATTTTCTTACTAGAATCATACTGATACAGATGCAGGTTTACAATATCTGAAGAATACATATCTCTAGTTTGCCAGCTCTCTTCATGGTATATGTGTTAATCTAAAAATAATAATTTTCAGTCTTAGACCAATAAAGCGAGTTTTTCTGTTGCTGTCATTTACAAAAGGGTAACTTCAATGATCTGCTACCTGAAATTTCTATTACTTTACCACTTAATTTAAAAAATAACTACTCTAAAATACTATATACTTAACTGAGAACAATCTGGTGAAAGTAGTGATCCCATGAAGAATTCCTGATAGAGAAGATTTTGATCCAAATACTTGACAATATACATTAGCAGTGTTGTTTTTCTAAGTGTAGTAAATGCATCACCCCACAGCAGCCCAAATAATGCTGCATTTCTGCATGTCATCCTCATAACAGAACTGCAAGGGACAGGTAAGTAAAATTTTTAAGCCCCAAAATTATGTCTTCATTATAAATTGAAAAAAAAAAAAAAGTTGAGGCGCTGCAGCCACTGTAGATCAGCAACAACAAATTTAGAGGGGTCTGAGTCATAGATAACAAGCTCTCGAGATAAAGAAGCAGCATTCTGAAAATTCAAGAACTTCATTCAGTTTGCTGTATCTCCTATTTTATTAAATATTTCATTATATCCAAGAAGGTGTCCATGCTGCCAAGTACTTGTTTTCCACTGTTGGAGAAATGACACAATGATTAGGTAAGTAGTAACATCTCTTAAAGTTTGTATCAAGGATGTACATTAAGAAATGAAGATGGTTTGGGGTACATTTGCAGCTAATGTAATTGGAAGAGCTTCACTGAAATGCATTTACAAATTTAAGCTGTGATCCTAAAAATGATTTCATATGGCTGCATGAGCTCATTCAGTGAGAACCAGAGACAGTGTGCTGACCTTATGTCAAAATGTTCTTTAAATAAATTTGTTGCTGTCTGGTCATTTTTAATTCCAAAACCAGCATTACATCAATGGAAAGCAGATCTAAAATAGATTCATCTCAACATTTAATGAACAACATCCACATCTTAAATGTCAACTGAGAACTAGAGATAACCTACCTGCACTGGATAGATGGATGAACAACAGGATCTTGAATGTATTCCAGTTATTTCACTTTCAGGAAGCTTGTGTTTTACTCCTTAGCTTCTCTCTTATAAGAAGCACCATGTATAAAAAATATGATTCAATTATCTGTTAAGTCACATCAGTAACTCTGTTATTTAGGCCTTGGGTCAAAGCACCTGGGGGTACTTTTATTTCTGTAAATTCTGAATCCATCCTTTATATAGGATGTTCCAACATTTTAAAACAAAAAACTTTGTTGGGAAACATACAGACCATTTAATGGAGAGGTCACTGTTTTGTGGGGAACAGAGGGAGATACAATTTTCCTGGCTAGAAAATGATTATGTGGGCCTTGGAATGATACAAGAAATATCTGAAACAAAGCAATCCTGAAATACTGTTGGGTTTCCATGCATTTTTGCTATAATTTCATCAGATACTGCAGGCACATTGAATGCTGATAATCTGGAAATTGAAGAAACAGCAGATAAACAGAGAAACTGGAAAGATGGAAACAGTTAATTGAACTGACTGAAAAACATTCATCTACATGATTAATGTCACATTCGTAGAAGAACTGCACCTTCAATGGTACCCAACTATTTCCAAATTCTGTTCTAATTCCATAAGATAGGTGATGAAATAAAATAAGGATGAAAGATAACAAAATTTGCCTGCAGCTAGACTTTAACTGCTAAGCTTACCAAACCATGCATATTCATATGTCAGTGCTGTCTGAGAACTACACCTGACTGAGTAATGAAAGACCTGGCTGAGTAATATTATAATGCCACGGAATAATACAGCTTTCACTGTTACTGAGGACACCTTCTCCCTGCCCTTCCCACAACCTTCCATGAGCTACTAGGAGTGTGTAGAAGAAAGCATTTTAAGGAGAACTAATAGCAAACCATGTTGAGGCATACACCAAGCAGGAGATAGTTCTGCAAAGAGTTGTATCGATAAGCAGTAAGAGAAAATGAGACTTAAAGAGACAACTTTTGTGTAAGAATAGGCTTATTATAAATCATGTAGACTGGCAAACTTCAAAACAGGAGTTTCTAGATCTTTAGAAGAAGAGTTCTTAGTTTCTTACACACTGTATGTGTGTGTATCACACTGACACACATGGATCCCTAATGCACCAAAAGCAGAAAATGTTAGTATGTTGCTAAACAACTAACTTAGAGAATGCTATAAAAATACCAATCACATTATGTAATTATGTATCTTTATATGCTTCACTTGGCCATGCTCAGTATATTCACTACATGATTAATGAATTCTGCCAAAGCATTCATTGATGGGTTCCTTATAGAGATCAATGATCTGTGTCATCCTCCCAGTTATAGGTACAAAGCATACTGCCACTTTGTTTTGGATATATGTTGATATGAACATGGCTCTGGTAGCTCAAATACATCAAGTCTGGAGTGAGTTTGGAACCTATGAGGCTTCCTTGAAAATATTCCCAGGAAAAAGAGAATGTGGATAATGGAATATAATTAGCAGCCTTCCAATACTGTTTCCTTAATTCCAGTTGGCAGAATACAACTCATTAAAAACATAGGATAATAATGGATCTGGCTACAAAAGACCACCATCTCTGAAGCAGATGATTTATTCAAATATCAAGCCCCAAGCAATTCTATTTCAATACATCAGGATACAGCAGGGCTAACAGAAACTCAAAAAATCAAACAATTCAGCTCAGTATTAAGCTTTGTAATTATGGCTTCAGGAGTAAATGTGATGCAGGACAGAACCTATTCTTACTCCAAAAAACTCTTTTGAGTTTCCTGAGAAGCTGTGTTTCAGAGAAGACTTAAGAAGCCTAAGAGCCTCTCACTAACTGTTTAACAAATACTGAGCAAAAGTGTTGAGTCTGTTTAAAGTTCCAAAAGCAAAAGCAGCTGGTAGCTCAGTTAAGATTGGTCTTGTTCCTTTTTCTCTCATTTCACTAGAAAATGTATCTCCAGAAAAACTTGTCTTGAAATTTCAGTTTTCATACCTTGTCTAGTTATAATCTTCCTGTCCAATCTGACTAGAATTTGAATTAGTCTATGGGCTCAGTGCTCTCAAGAGGGATGGTAAAGGCATCTCTTGCATATGATTAATGGATACAAGCTGCTTCACCCCGAACTTACTTCAGTTGTTTCTATCATATATTAACTTCCAGACTTATCTTAATAAATGAAATATTTGGAAGTCAAAATTTATGCAATTTCTGCTCTTCTAGATGTGAACATATGTGCCACTGGCTTCAATTTAAGATGTTTCCACAAAATAACCAAACATGTGTAATAATTCAGATGAATCAATGCATTCCCCTCCTTCCAATGGATTTGGTAGGAGAAAAAAGACGATAAATAAAGCAATTTTATTTTCTCTGTCTTGATTATTCTGCACTTCAGTTGTGTAAAGAAGTAGCAGTTGTAAGTAATGCTAGAACTCACATCATTAAGAAGCAGTTTACTGAAATTGCCAGAATGCATAAGTTCCCATTTCGGGGAGGGGGGGGATGTGAAATATTTAAAATTCTGTAAAGAAACGGGATAGGAAAAGCCCATTTCTGGTCATAGCAGCTTTTGATCTGGAGTTATACTATGTTGCCATCTAGTGATAAAGTAGAAAGGTACAATAGATGGCAGCCCAGGAGAGGAAACCAAACCTACATAAAACGGCACTGTTTATCCCAGTAAAGATCATACCCGTTTCTTGCAGTATAAAAAATAGCATTAATTACATGCTGAGAGTAAACTCTTTAATAAAAAGAAGGTAAAGCCACAGAAATGCAAGTGAACATTTTATAATTGGCATTAAGAGAGTGTACAAAATGGGTAAGGGTCAGATGGCAAATATGCTGCAGGAAACATCTGCAGTTGAGAAGCCCTTGTAAAATATACAGAGTCGTCCTCACTACCCCATGGAAAAATTAGCTTTTAGAGATTTGGATTAGTTTGGGATTAGGAAGGCCTGTGATGGATAAAAGGCTACAGATCACAAAACTTGTGGCAAATACTTTTGGTATACCTAACTCCTGCTATGTTCCCATTACTGTTAGTTACTGCTTTGTTCTATTTTGTTATAAACCATCAACCAAGTAAAAACTGTGAATTTTTCATCTTGCTTTCTACTTATTCCATAAACTTCTATTCAAAGAAAGTAGAACAATTACATGCAGTGAGTTTTTTAGGACTGACAGAAAGACTTACATAGATTTAGGTACTATGGTGAATGAAACAAAGGACACCTAAATGTGCAGATGACAGCTCAATATCTAATGTCTTTATTCTGTCTCCAAAGAAAAGGAAAAAAATGGCAAAATCATTATTGAAGCACAAAATTATCTCAAAGTAGAAAGTAGAATAAAGAGACCCAGACAAGGGCATCTCATCAACAGCTTTCTTTCATCATGGTCCTAGTCATCATTGGCTGTTTGTAGAGTTGCAAGTGTAACAATTTTAAGTAGCATTCAACAAATAAAAACAAACCAAAAATTATACTGTATCCTAATTTTGTATGCTCCTGAGAATAATACTTCTGTTTTTCAAATAGGTATGAACAATAGGTACTCGTATCAAATTCCAAAAAAGTTTGCACAGTCTCTGAGAAAACTGTTTAAGTAGAATAAAGTTTATTATTAATTATATTTTAGTCCACCTAGGATAAGGCTGTTTATTACATCATTTATTTTTTGAAATTCTTGGAAAATGCTTTGGTATCATAAAATAATTTTTCAAACAATGGCATACCATTAGAATTATATTTACTCAACCTAATAATTTCAGAATACACAACACTCAGTTTTCACTGCATTCTTTCCATAGCAGCAGACAGAAAACAAAACCAGTTTCCTAACATCTGGTTATGTAACAGCAAAAATGCCTTCACAATACAATTAATATTCTATCTTTTTCTTCTCTTTCGTTTTAATCTTGATGATACTATGAAATGTTAAAAACCAAATATATATATATATATATAATGACGGCAACTAAAAATAAAGAAAAAATCAAAATGAATTGTGATGCCATGGATGCGTGTCTTGTGCCAGATACTGTGCTAAAGACTAATTAATTTCCACCAATTGTTTAGGTCAGAAACCCATTCCTAACAAAATTTATAGTACATATTAATCCCTACAACTAAGCCATGTGGGGTGATCTCTTAAATGAATCTCCATTCAGTTCAGAGATCAATGTGTAGAGATTAGCTTGTACAATAGGTAGTCACATTTTAGGTCTAAACAAGTAAATTGACATTTCTGTTGTTGACATATCATGACTTCCACAAAGCTTTTGCCTAAACCTTCTTCTGACAGTTTGCCAAACAGGTGTATGAGGAACTCTGAGAAGAGTCTTTGGTTTGACTGTCACGTTAGTGCCACTTAAAATTTCTGAATAAAATCTTCACAAAAACTCAAACTTCACTGAATCGCTAAAACTTACTAATTATCTCTATGAAATAGATAATAGGCTTCACCTTACTTATTATACCTGTGTTACTGTTGCATTATGTCAGGAAATAAACCCCTGCAAATTTATTTTTCATAGCACAGTTAAAGCAAATAAATAAAGGTGTATACAGGCAGTATATTTCAATAAGACATTTTTACATTCAACTGATAAATGGTCACAAGACATGCATTTAACTTTTTTCTCTTAAGTAGCATAATTTCAGTTTGTTAAGGAATAACTGAATGATGTTTATTTGGAAGGATTGGCACTTTCAGGATCATATAGCCACAAAATTAACTTGTAATGAGTAGAACAGAGACGTATTGATAGTTTTTTAACAGATACTAATTTATCACTGCCATAGCATTCCTTCCTGCGACAGCACACAAGATAATGTAACATATGAATTTAAGTAACTCAAGTGCTGTAGTCTTATACTCTGTTTCTTTTTGATTTGCACTGGCAACAACAACTGACTCAATCCCGGGAAAGGTCAGGGAGTGCCTCATTTTGGAAGCCATCTCTATTCACATGGATAATGAGAAGGTGATCAGGAGTAGTCAGCACGGATTCACTAGAGGCAAATCATGTTTGACCAACCTGATTGCCTTTTATGATGAAACAACTACCAAGATGGATGAGGAGAGAGCAGTATTGTCTACCTTGAATTCAGTGAGGCTTTCAACAAGATCTCTCACAATATCCTCATGGGCAAAGTCAGGAATTGTGGACTGGATGGGTGGACAATGAGATGGATGGAGGCCTGGCTGAACAGCAGATCCCAGAGGGTTGTAATCACTGTCACAGGATCTGGTTGGAGGCCTGTCACCAGTGGTGTCCCCCAAGGGTCAGTACTGGGCCCAGTATTGTTTAACTTGTTCATCAATGACCTGGATGAAGGAGCAGAGGCCTCCTNTATTTGGAAGGATTGGCACTTTCAGGATCATATAGCCACAAAATTAACTTGTAATGAGTAGAACAGAGACGTATTGATAGTTTTTTAACAGATACTAATTTATCACTGCCATAGCATTCCTTCCTGCGACAGCACACAAGATAATGTAACATATTAATTTAAGTAACTCAAGTGCTGTAGTCTTATACTCTGTTTCTTTTTGATTTGCACTGGCAACAACAACTGACTCAATCCCGGGAAAGGTCAGGGAGTGCCTCATTTTGGAAGCCATCTCTATTCACATGGATAATGAGAAGGTGATCAGGAGTAGTCAGCACGGATTCACTAGAGGCAAATCATGTTTGACCAACCTGATTGCCTTTTATGATCAAACAACTACCAAGATGGATGAGGAGAGAGCAGTATTGTCTACCTTGAATTCAGTGAGGCTTTCAACAAGATCTCTCACAATATCCTCATGGGCAAAGTCAGGAATTGTGGACTGGATGGGTGGACAATGAGATGGATGGAGGCCTGGCTGAACAGCAGATCCCAGAGGGTTGTAATCACTGTCACAGGATCTGGTTGGAGGCCTGTCACCAGTGGTGTCCCCCAAGGGTCAGTACTGGGCCCAGTATTGTTTAACTTGTTCATCAATGACCTGGATGAAGGAGCAGAGGCCTCCTCACGAGTTCACTGAAGACACAAAGCTGGGAGGAGTGGCTGATACCCCAGTGAGCTGTGCAGCCCTTCAGATGGACCTCGACAGACTGCAGAGAGGGGCAGGGATGAAACTCTGAAATTCAACAAGGGCAAATGCAGGGTCCTGCACCTGGAGAAGAATAACCCCAGGCACCAGCACAGGCTGGGGGCCGACCTGCTGAGGAGCAGCTCTGAGGAGAAGGACCTGGGGGTTCTGGTGGACAACAAACTGTCCATGAGCCCGCAGTGTGTCCTTGTGGCCAAGGCCAATGGAATCCTGGGGTACATTAGGAAAAGCATTGCCAGCAGGTCAGGGAGGTGATCCTGTCCCTCTACTCAGCCTTGGCAAGGCACATGTGGAATGCTGTGTCCAATTCTGGGCTCCTTAGGAAAACAAAGGTGATGGAGGCACTGGAGCATCTCTCTTATGAGGAAAGGCTGAGGGAGCTGGGCCTGTTCAGCCTGGAAACAACTGAGAGGGGATCTCATGCATGTCTATGAGTATCTAAAAGAGGGGTGCCAAGACGGTGGATCCAGGCTCTGCTCAGTGGTGCCCAGCAGTAGGATAGGAGGCAATGGCAGAAACTGATGCACAGGAAGTTCCACCTGAATATGAGGCAGAGCTTCTTTACTGTGTGGATGACTGAGCACTGGAAGATTGTCCAGAGAGGTTCTGAAGTCTCTGGATGCAATCCTGTGCTCTAGGATGACCCTGCTTGAGTAGGGAGTAGGGAGCTTGGACCAGATGACCTAACACAGTTGGCACTATGATACCAGATCCGGTCCAGCCTGGCAGAGCGTGGTGAAGATAGAGGAGTGGGAACAATGGAGTTGCTCAAAAATAGAACTTTATTGCTGAGATCAAAAACGCAGAGACCTTATGGTCCAAGGTGCAATATCCAAAGACCCAGGGGTGTGCCTAACTTAACAATATATGAGGTTATCTGGGGGCAAAGGTCCAATCCCAAATGTGGGATAGGGACATGACTTTATATGTCAAACATCCTGATACAATGGAGAACTAGAACTAGATATATGACCTATTTTGGAATGATGCTATTAGCATCCTAATTTCCATATCCTGCCTCCCATGGTCTCAGGTTTATGGTTTCTGCTTAAGCTACCTGGGCTAAGGTATTATCCATCTCAGCTAGCTCAGTTGACACAGGTTCATTCCAACCTGCCCCATTCTGGGATTCTGTGAGGAAAGAAGCACCTCCTTTCTCAGAAATAAAGGGAGAAAGGATAAGACTTTATACAGAAGAATTTTTTGTCCTCTCATGACATCACACTTGCCTGAGGAGCCTTTTCTCAGTCTCTATCCTTGTGTGCTGTGCAGGTATAGACAGCCTGTTCTGCTGCAGCAAAGGAAGAGGAGTTACTCACTGCTGAATTTGTCAAGGAAATGTTACAAAGCTGTTATTTCAGTGTGCATCACGTATGCTTCCATGACTGGCACATTGCTGACATACTGCTGTGTCAGTCATGAAGACTAACACCTGGTATTTCCATCTCATGGTACATGCAAGAGCAATAAACATTCAGTGGGATGGACTCTCCACCTTCCCCACGAAGTATAGCGGTGTAAGGACGTGCACAGAGACAGTTTTTATAAAACAGCTGACATGCTGCAAGTTTACATCCTACAGTTTGCATCCTGTGGTTTCCTATTCATCTGCTCAAATCAAAATGCCGAGTCTTGCAATCCATCCTTAGAATAGGGCAAGCTGAGTAATCATACAGCTGCTTGCTCAGAGGTGGCTGAGTAGAAGAACTTGCACAGGAAGAATATAAGCTTGCCTCCACAGCTGTGAAGTTCAATCATTTTTAGCAGACTGCAAACTACTTATGAATTCAGTTTGTTAGCAAGGACAAGTTTTTTTTACTATTGAAGGCTTTCATATTTTCCCACATGATCACAATTTCTCAAAGAGCGGTTGAGGTAAGAAATAATATATGTTATCATGTCTTTATATTGAATTTGGCAGATGTTATGAAATAAGGAATTTTATAAATAAGATGATATTAGTTTACTGTACCAATAGAATGTTTAATCAGAGTCATTGTATGCCACACACATTTAAAAAATTTCAAACAAGGACAGAAATTCAAAGACATTAATAATGGGTTGGTCTGCCAAAGCCTGCCATAATCAGCCTGAATTTGTGTCAAAACTGTTTTCCATAAAAACGAGGAAAAAAAAATGGAAGAGCTAAATTAAGATATAAGGCCAAAGAATATATTCAAATTTAAATTTACCTTGCTTTCACTGAGGGATAGTGGATCAGTTCTACAAAAATAGTAAATTATGTATTACTTTAAATTATCATTTAAAAGATTGCTGTTGAATATTTTACACAATTTAAATCAGTTTGCTTGTATGAGATGTATATACAGTGTCTAAAATAATGTTTTTAACATACTGGCTTTGGTTGTTTTCACTGCATAAATATTTTAATACTTAAATAGAGACCCTTATTTGCTGATGTTTCTCATTTTTAAACATACTCTAGGCGTTTTTCATAGTTTTTTTCTAACATAGCTTCTCTCTTACCAAAAATATGTACTACTTAAAGAAAGCATGACTTCTGAAAAGGTCACCTTATTTAAAGTTAGATAAAAGTTAGATTAAAGTTAGATTAAAGATTAAAAAGATCAGTTTCCAAGGAAGTTTATCTGTTGTTTCAGAGTGCACAATAGAGACCTTGTGTTGTGCCTTATATGAGGAAAAGACTCACTTCTCAAATAGAGGAGACACATCCCTCTCTGTGACATGATGGAGCCAAGTGCTGCTTATGTTAAAATTAGAACCTCAAAGTTTTCTGCAGCCTTATTGCAGCTGGAATGAACAAGGTCCAAGGGTGAGGGAAAGGCAGGGAAACTGCTATATCTCGGATGTCAGAAATACAATAGAATTAGGTTTGCATGAAATCAAAATGTTAAATTAAAATTTAATTTAAATAAATAAAATGGAATTTAAATAAAAAATGTTACATCTGATTAAGTCAATGCTAAATCATCCGCTGCCTTCAAAAGAGGTCAAGAATTCATCTACCAGTTAGAGTGGAAAACAGAATTTGTAGACAGTGATCGGAGTCTAAAATGTGGAAGCATGTTTTAATCACCCCTCCAGTAAAATGTTAAAGAATGGGCAGAGCTCAGGGGTGATCAGTGGAATAGAATCCAGCTGGAGGCCTGGAGTCACTGACTTTCCCCAGGGATCAATACTGGGTCCATTCTTATTCAACTTGTGTATCAGTGGCACAGGANAAGACAAGGAGATATTGGAGAGGGTTCAATGGAAGCCACAAAGAGGATGAGGAGTCTGGAGCATCTCTTATGAGGAGAGACTGCAGGAGCTGGGCCTGTTCAGTCTGGAGAAGACTGAGAAGGATCTCATTAATGCATTTAAACCTCTCAAAGGAGGGTGCCAAGAGGATGTGCCAGACTCTTTTCAGTGGTGCCCAGCGACAGGATGAGGAGCCATAAACAAAACCACAAGAAGTTCCACCTCAGCATGAGGAAGAACTTTCCATTGAAAGTGCAGGCTGGAACAGGCTGCTCAGGAAGGTTGTGGGGGCTCCCTCTCTGGAGACATTCGAAACCCACCTAGATAAGTTCCTGCGTAACCAGCTCTAGGTGACCCTGCCTTGACAGGCGGGTTGGACTGGATGATCTCCAGAGATCCCTTCCAACCCTAAGGATCCTGTAACTACAGATTATCTTCAAATTTGCTGAAAAAATCCTCTATGACTACAAAACCAAATTTGTAGTTACCAAGCAAACACACAAGTAATTTTAATTCCTGTGTCTGAAGTGGAAGAAGAAAAAGTTGATCTATTTTTCTTCTAGGATGAGAGATTGCTGCTATTAAGGCTGGGTTTTTTTAGGCTTCTTGTCAATCATGTTTTTTTTAAGTTTGGTAACTCTGCTTGGTGGATTCCTTCCAGCAAAACAAAATTTTAAAGAGCAATTAAGAGCTCATTTGTACAGTACTATCTGGGAAATTTAGGAAGACATTCCCAGAAAATACTAACACTAATCAAACAGAAGACATGCACTAAAGATTACCCTGGGGTTGACAGAAAAAATCCAAGTAAGAAGCTTACTAGCCTATTGTGCAAATATACAGAACAGTTACACAGCTTTGAGGACAAGCACATGATGCTTTAGATTCACAGGAATTGTCAGAAAGGTTCAAAACCCATGAGGAATAAATCTACTGCTATTTATTTCTAGTATGTTTGGAGAAACAGGCCTTTGTATACATATTTTGTATACAAAGCAAAAGTATTTTGTAAGCAAAAGTATTCCATTAAAATACTCCTGAGTAGCTTTAGATGTTTTCCTCCTCAAAAAATAAAGCAAGCCAAATACTAACAAACTCCATGGATGATAGGAGCAGAACACAAGTTATTGTTTTCACCTAAATGCTAATGGGTTTATTCAGAAAGTCTACAGAGCTTTTTTCAGTAGTCTCACAACCATTAGACTTTTCCTTTCCTTTTTTCCTGGTGCTTCCAAGTATAAGGTGATCATAACTCTGGTAGGGCTTCCTAGACTGACAACCTCCAGAGTTCCTGTCAGGTCTTGCTGTGCTAAAATATGTGCTCTTATGCTTCACTACTCATTTTTCCTGGCTTCTCTAGCACACTTCAAGAGCATTCTCTCTCCCTTCATACCAGTGGCACCCTCTGTTCAGTTATTTTTAGTTCTTACTTGTTTGAGCAGATGTTTTTTAGCTGCAACTTTATTCTAACTCCCAAGTTAGTCTCTTCGTTGCAATTCTGTCTTGAAATGCTGATTTACCTTGTGCAGTAGGTAGCTGTGGATTTGTTCAGTGCTACATCTGAATTCACATGTTAATATCCTTCATTTTTAGACATGCTCTAAGTACAGAAATTTCTTATGGATTTTAATTCAAAATGGAAAACAAAGGAGTTCTCATTTTGACCTGTATATAGATATACAATATCCAACATTATCCAAAAATCATAGATTCCAAACTGATAGATTTTTACTTTATTTACATAGATTGTTAAATACTGTTATTTTCTACAGAAAATGATACTATTACATGTTTATAAAAATATTTACTCAGAAAAAAACTTTACCTGTTTGTAAAGCTGCTATCACTTACCACATGAAAAAATTATAATGATCAGGAGTACATTTTGCTTTGATACACTGTTCTTCCTAATCCTATCAGTTTATGTTTTGCTTGGATCAATATATACATCTATGTAATGCTTTATTACTTGTAGAATAAGCTTTGATTTATGGATAGTCCAGTTGTGTTCAGTGAGACTCTTTACAAACACATGGACATGCTTGGAAACTCAGAGTGAGTTAGCAAACACAGGCATCAATTGGTTTTGATGTTCATGAAGTAAGTTTCAGCAATCTCATCTGGTAAGAGAAAATATGAAATTAAGAGATGTTCCTTACATTTTTTGCATTCACTGTTACTTAAGATCAATCATGTCTGCATAATTTTTTTATCTCCCATTTAATGTAAGATTAAATTTTGGTAACATCCTATGTTCCTTTTAAGCCTTAATCATATTACAGAATACAGAAAGAGGTGTAAAAACACTCAGTGGTCATTGCAAAAGCTGAGGGGTTTTGCAGCTGTACATGACAAACAGCTGCCTTTTGTCCCCAGAGATGGTATGGGATGCCACTAGGTCTGCAGAGCAAAGAGAGTAGCTGGATGATAAAGGGATACATGTAAAATATTTAATATTGATATAAAATAAACGAGGCTATGAGAAATTTTAGATTCATTGATTCATCAAACCATCTCTGCACTAAGGAAACTGCTCTTATTTGGCAGTTTTTCTTCATAATCTTTTAGCAATGAAGAAGGGTTATTGTATAAATAGCATATCCAGTTCTGCAGCTCCATTTCACTACAGACTATGGTGCTATTAGAGACAAAGTATCTCAAGTATACAATGATCAGACCAGACCACAAATTTATTTACATAGACTTTATTTTTGTTTTACTCTGTAAGTCTAGGCAAATGGACAGTTCATTGTTGGTTTTGGTGAACTAAAATTATTTCAAATATAACACACAAATGCTTAACCTTATTAGCATGAGATAAGGACAACTAAAAATGTATTTAGATTAAACCTTGAAAATTTAAAGTTTCAGGATCCTCTGAGAAAAAAATCACATTTCTTTTAAACTAAGACTATTTGCAGTTCAACATTCCAAGGACAATCAATCTACACATCTCAGATTGAATGATTATAGCATTGTTTATAAGCACACTGGACCAAATTAAAAAAGAAAAAAAAGGAAAAAGAAGGAAAAAGAAATAATAATTTGAGAGAAACTTGAGCCTAAAAGCATGTAAAATATTCATAAACTTTTGGCTCAATTTTTTCTTACATGTATGTGAGACAACCTGGCTACTGTACAGTATCAGTGACACTTTGGGGAACTACAAGACGACTGTCTCTCCACAACTCTATAAACAAGTCTGGGAGTGACAGGCAGCTGGCAGGGAGCATTTCCCAGCCCCTGAGCTCTCCGAGAATGCCAGTGGGTCATTCTAGAGGCTGACACATCTCAATCACCTGCCTTTAAGGGCACACTTTGCCCCATTCACCTGCTTAGTCTCATACTATCATGGCCCAAAACATCAGATAGCGTTAGTGGCAAAAGAAATTAAGGGTTTTCAAGACTTGGGTATATGGGTTTCAGGTTAACAAAGACAAAACTCTTTATTCCAATCTGTAGTTAAAAACAAATTGAATTTCTGTTGATGCAGTAGTTCTTACCCACAGCCCTAGTTGCACTTTCAAGAGATTCTGAACTCAGGGTGCTGTTTTCAAACAGATTAAGTCTGTGTAAACTGGGGCTACTGTGTTCCCCTCCCTTGAGCTGACACTTTTGCAATGACCCAGATAAGGGAACTATTCTAACACAAAAACAAACCTAGGAAAAAGGGAATGCTTTCACAGAATTCAGTATCTTTCTTTGTCAAATATTGTGTGATGTTTGGCATCCTGTTTTAAGGAATAAAAACAGATTTATACCTTCATTAGGGATTTTTTGTTTGTTTGTTTGTTTCCTTTACACAATGCTTCTTTTTGACTCAGAGGGATATTCTGAGAAATTTATAGATCTGTAAAATCCTCCAAAAAATTAATCATCCAATGTCTCCCACATTTCCTTTCTATTAGACTTCCAATGGCTGATGCTGTTAGAGACTGAGACACAACACAGTGTCTCTGTAGATGCTTAACCTGTAACTCTGAGGAACAGGGAACTTATTTACAGCTGCCTGGAAGGATAACCTGCTGCTCAAATGAGAAATAGCAGTGAAATTCTGGGGAGAACACTGTAACAAAAGCTAACTTATAACATATATGTCTGTTTTCATATTTGACATAAGCTCTTTAACATATATTTATTTAAATTACAGTATCATACACTCAGAAATCTTAATTTCATTTCTGCTCTGCACAGACAGCAATTTGTTTGCTGCTGTTTTAGAGAAGAATGGAGCATCTCAATCTGAACACCTCAAAATTTATTTAGTATCATTATATAAGCTAGTTGTATTTGCCATACAACTACAATACAACAAATAATAATTTACAAATCTCATTTTCAGGCAAAGGATTTAGCTTTACAACTTGTCAACCACAGTATTTTATTTTCCTCTCTATCTCCAGTCTCATCAGCTGCTACCTCATTTACACTTGCATGTAAAAAACATGCATCTGTAAATTGCTACTGAGATTTCAAAAGTATCCTGTATTATCAGAGCTATTCGCCCACTGATTCAAACTCTTGCTATTGTGGTGATGTTATGATTTTTTACCTTTTATCTTCTGCAGTACGTACATCAGGAAATTTCCACTCAATAAATGAAGTTCTTTCATATTCTAGATACATCTAACCAAAAGGTTGAAACACTTGCTAGTGCATCCAAATATATAATTCATGACAACATGCAAAAACATTACTTTGTAATGTTCTTTTTCTCATTTTTATCACGATGAAAAAAGATTAATGAATGCAACAAAAATAATTAAGGGAAATTTTAAATGGAAAAATTTAAAAATAGTAATAGCAGGCAACAAGAAGGGATCAATTCCATTAGCACTCTGTTCAAATAAAATTATGTATGTCCTGACTGTATAATGATTTCTCTTCCTCCTAAGCTAAGCTGACAGCATTCTGGAGAGTTTCAAGTACTACAGATGCCAACCATGTCTGGCACAGTGATTCTTAGGCTTTTTTTGACTTGGACGTTTTCAACGCCTAATATTTTTTGTGAGTCACTGTACATCTTAACATCAACTTACAATAAGAAAATGTTCTGAAGATGCTGTAAATAATCAATAAGTAAAACTAACTTATCTTTTACTGGATGCTTTAATGACATTAGTGAAAAATTTCAACATTCTTTAACGCTGTTCTGTAGGACACATGCAGATTAGCTAACCATGGCCCACGTATTACTTTTTTGCAACCACTGTTTTAGTGTAGATAAGACCTCCATGTAAAATATCTGTGTATTACATCATTGTCACAGGCAGAACCAATTTTATCAGAAAACTCGTACCATAGGCCACGTGTCCTGACATTTTCATTGCCAAGGGTCATTTCTTCAATCTATATCTTTCCTGAGACTCAGAAATTGCTTACAGTAGGAGAAACCATATCAGAAAAGTATTAATGTCACTCAGTAGTCCTTCAACACAATTAAGAAGTAGCATTGAGGAGAAAGAAATAGCACACTCTGACCCATTAGTCATGAGCTAACAGTCCAGCTGGCCTTCTTGCTTGTTACAGCACTTTCCCTTCATTCATGCTCACTCTTGATTTTCTGAACTGCTGAAGTTCTTACCCAAATTCTCCTCTAAACTACTTGGTATGTAATTTTATAAATCCATAATCAGAATATGTGGGATACTTCACTAGTATAATTGAAAACACAGGGATGTAACAATTTCACATGTATTTTTAACACATCTAAAAGAAATGCAGATTTCACACTGCTTCTGTTCAGTGTTTATCAAAAGTTCCTGAGTCTCTTGCACTTATTGGGAGGCAAGAAATGCAGTCAGATGAAAAGCCTGAATGTACCCAAAATTCAGTGAAATTTGTGATAAATGTAACTGCCTCAGTTCATCGTATCCAGTCAATAACACTTTAAACAACCCAGAAGACAATACAACCCGAGCTTTACCAGTGTACACTCCTTCCATGGGTTCAGTTTAACAAAGTCAATGCCACACACCATCTTGCTAATGCCAAAAAGGACAGTCACATTCCTTCATTCCTTTAACATGAACCCTTGCCATTTTGCGCCACCTCTAAATGCCCCCCTGACCTGCCCCAGAGCAGATTGAGCTTGACCAAGTAGTGAAAAAAGCAAATACAGTCCATGTATGTTAGAGGAAAAACCCAGTACAGTAGCACTGCATGTTCTTGCTGGTTTTCTTCCTTATACCAGAGGAACCACAAGAAGTGCAGTGCCTGTTTTTCATAAAGGGCATTAGACATCAGTTGTGTTTGTGCTTTTGTCAAGAGTTACCAGGTTTTAGAACTATACTATAAATACAGTTACTGAATCATGCCAATAAAGAATATTTAGTATCTTTTAGTATTAGAATAAAAGCCTCCATTTAGTTTGCAAAGAAGAGGGGATGGATGATGGACCTACATAATACCATGTATTACATAAAAATTCTAAACTTTGCAGTACCAACCAGTATTGATTAACTTGATCTTCATTAAATATTTACAGGTTTTCTGGAAGTGAAGTGTTTATCTTTTCTTCCATAAAAAGAAACTATACCAAAACATAATCTCGGAGCTCTCCTACACCAAATAAAAATGGCAGAACCACAGATTGCTGTGTCTGAGACTCTTTGGAAAGTGACCTTACACTAACAACCCATTACTAGGACACTATGAACTCAAATTTATTTTGAGATCCAAGGTAATATTTGCTTTGGCAACAGTGAAGTGTTAATATGATTCAGCTACACTGGAAAATCATATCCTGAAACAATCTTGACCATTGCTGGAAGAGTCATGAGATGATCTATGGCCTCAGAAGTGAGTCCACTAGAGCAAAGTTTGCCATTGTGTCAAAAAGACTGGAGAAAAATTACTTCAGCAGCTCCATGTGGCTTTTAGGGATTTCCGACAAGCTCCGTGCAAGGATACAGAAGTCATGACTAAGGTTTTGGTGGGTTTTTTTTAAGCAAAAGCAGACAAAATATGGACTATAAGGTACCTTTAAGGAACTATGCTCCTTGAATTGTTTACACACAATTGCCTCCCATCATTTGCAGTTGCTCAGTATCTTCCTTCTGAACTGACTACTTGTCACAGCCATCTGTTAGCACTGACATTCAGGATTTCTATATTTCCAGTTGTTTAAAAAAATATCTCTGCCAATGTTCTATTTAATTATGCATTACCTACCTCTCTAGTTTTACAAGACACAGTTAAACTTTTCTCCAGTGGCTTTTATAGATCCTCAACTTCTTGGCTGGAGTAAATCTGAAGGAGCGAAGAAGCAACTAAAGTCAAACACTACAGCCCGCCAGACAGCTGCAGACTGTGACTGCTCCGTGACTCAGGTCTTTGAATAACTGTCTTGGCAGTAATTATTACATCATTCAGATTTTTATGCCTTTTAAAGAGCTACTTTAC
>VYXD01016844.1:163631-202945 GCA_013397195.1 Hylia prasina | reverse complement strand
TTTTTTTTTTTGTTTTTTTTTTTAATAATAAAATCTGATGTGGTGCTGTGGTATGACTGCCTGTCTTTGTGGGTCATAGAGTGAGTGACTCAGTTGTTTTTTACGACTTTGTGCTTAAAACTTGAAGGGCACCCAGGTGAATGTGTGTGTTTAATACTAGGTTTTGGAGGAGAGACAGGAGAGGCAAACAGTGAATTTTTATGTGCATGTGTCTTACTGTGCTTGTTACTTGTTTTGAATCACCTGGGTAAAGGATGAAGAAAAAGGAAAAAATCCTGATGTTATCTCAAGCTTGAATTTCATGGCCATGTCCCAAGCCATGAACTTCTGCCATTTCTAACAGCTTGTTGCTCTTGATGAAGGAAGTTTTTCTTCCTCCTTCCTTCCCTTTCCTGTTGATGGCTGTGCTCCCCGAGTCTCCACCCATGCACTAGCTCTGGCACTTGAACACTTCTGCAAGTTGATTTAACTCATCTGAGTTTCAGGAAACTATTAGTTGTTGGATTTACTTTCTTCTGTTCTAGTAAGTAAAACCGGATTTTATTGGTGCAAAGAACTTTGGTGAAAAGAGGGGTTCAGGACAGGGTAAACATGAAGAATGATTTCTTGAAATGAGAGGAGAAAATAGGCATATAAAATAATTTTTTTATTATTATTGAATATTCATGCTATGTATACAAGCATATTGGTGAACTTTATGTAAGTGCATATTTGTGAACTTTTTGTTAGTGCTGGTAAATCAGAGTGTGACCCTTGTGCTTTTCGTAGTGGTACAAGTCCAGAAAGAACGACAGTCACACACTTGGTCTGGTGCTTGCTAATATCAGCTTTCTGTAATTGGAGCTTCTGATTCTTATTTCACCTTTATACTCTTACTTATTCTAGGATGGTTCTTTCTGTTCATCATACCACAGAGTTGCTAGAATGCCTGTGGATGACGTCAAATATTTCCAGCGTGCTCTTGTGGAAAATTTATTAGTACAAGTGTTGGAGGCCTTGAAAAGTTGGTGTAGTGGGTCTGAGATATCTTGGAAACTTGTGTTGTTCTTGCAGTGAAACACTCCAGGGTTCTTCTCACTGCCCTTTGTTCTGGGCAGATGCAGAGCATGAAAATGATCCCATCCCAGGAGCAGATGTGACTTATCACTTAGTTTTAAGATGCCTGTAGAGGCATTTTGAGAAGTTACACTCTGAAATCTGTGGCCATGCCTTCTTGTCTCCTGGCTAGCACGTGTACTGGTGACTCCAGTTGGATAACCAGCTGTGGCATTTGGAACCAGGTGCTTACTTGGGTGCAATTAGCCGAATGAGTGTGTCAGGAAATAAGTTGCATTATGACTCTACTTTTAAATAGCACCCTCTAGAGTATTTTATCTTAGGTTTAGAGGCTGTGAAAAGCAGTCTTGTGCTCAGAGGAATAGAATGGTATTTTCTTTTCAGAAGACAGCTTCAGAATTTATCAGAGTTGCTATTATGGGTTCAATAACAACTGTTTGAAGAAGCTAAGATTAGAGGGTAGGAAGCTAAAATTAAAATATGTCCAGGAGTTGCATGTATGTAGTGGTTAATGCAACTGCACTGGCAACTATGATAGTTTTGTGAAGATGCTGCTAGTGCACAGGGTAAAGATACAATTAATACAAACGTGTCTACATGACAGGTGAAGTATTTAGTTGTTCTTCCACTGTAAAATCTGAGTTGCTCTACATTTACCCCTTGGAGGTTTCTGGTAAAATGGATACGTCGGTGAGACTTTTGCCCTTAAACCTGTATGTTGTCTTCAGTGTATTAAAGCACAAAGTCTGTGTACCTGTTGTCACATAAATCATAGTTCAGACAGTAAAACAGTGTGAGCATTGATTTGAGATTCAGGAATAATTGCCAGAAAAACTTTTTTGTATGGTTTGATTTATACAATTTCCTCTTAGTAAGCAGCTGCCCTTCACACCAGCAAACCTGGCAGTTTTTAAGGTTACATTGTGTTTTGTAAATTCTACAGATAAGGGAAAGTTAAAGGAGAACGTTTCTTGTTCTGGTTAAGGACTTCCTACCATTACAAAGTGCAGCCAAGTTAGGGAGTTAGTTACCAGAGTTTCATTTGTTAGTGGAAGTGATGGAGATGGCAAATTAATGCAAGCAAGTTATTTTAGATAATATTTTTTAAAAAACAAATACAGTACCAAAAGATGCTGTTATCTCTTATACTAACAGCACCTCTCCACCCAAGCTACCAGTGTTTACCCTGCAGCAAAAAATGTAATATCTGCAGTGACTCTGTTCTCTTTCACTCATTTCATCAGCAAGTTTTTGGTCACTTCCTTTTCTTACTATTGGAGGTAGTTGATTTATTCAGAGAATATAATTCGCAGAAGTAAGATTTCTAAGCTTTCACCTTTTTTTAATGCCATATTTCCCATGTTAAAGAATGCCATTTCACTGCTTCTTAAGTTCTGTCTTACACATTGTTGCTAATTGGAAGCGGAATTGCAGCTTCTTACGAGATCTTCTCATCTGGTTTCAGTGTGATCTGCCTGCTGTGGGATTCCACTCCTGACCTGCTAATGCATAAGAATTGCAGTGTGTGGAGTCTGCACACTCCGTTTTCCTCTTCTGCCCTACAGCTGCGTGTACAGCAATGCCGCTGCTAATCGGCTGACAATGTGGCAGCTGTAGCACAACACCGAGAGAGGTTTTCAGTGTGCACATCCTTGGGGTTAAGCAGTTACCGTCAATCAGCTGATAACTGATTGATAATGATTATCATCAATCAGCTGCTGGCTGAAGTCCTCACACCAATGCTGCCTGATACCTTCACTAGTCTTTAGATGGCTACTTTGAAAAAAAAAAAAATTGGATTTTTTTTATCTTCCATTCGCCAAGCCCACTGGCACTGTATATTCTCATTTGAAAAATGTTTTAGTCTAGAGCCTATGCAAGCCATGCAGAATTAAGAATACATAATCAATAGCTACAGTTGTTGGTGCTTATTTTTTAATAACCCCAGGCCTTCAGTACGTGATGCTTAGCTAGAGCTTTCTTTAGGTGCTGGGTGCTGTGTTGAACCTTGTAGTGGTTGGCAGTGTACCAGCAGTGTGCTCTGGTGAGGAAAGAGTCACTAAAATGACTTCTTTGGCCTCCCCCATCAGTGAGTCCTGTGCTTACAGACACAGTTTAAGGCATCACTGGCAGGTGATCTCTTGTTACTGTAAACAATCACACAATGTCTACATGATTTTAAACAGAAGATCAGTTTAAATGTGATTTTCCAGCTCATAAAGTTTATACTATTAACAAAGAAGGCCTTAAAAGCACTGAAGAGCAAATTATACCTTGATCTAATAATTTCTTAATGCTCTTTCCATCTTAGTGTTACCTATTACTAAAGAAGCTTAATGTATGTGTTTGTTGACTGAGATGCAGTACTCTGTAGCAGCTCTTAAAATTTCAAATGCATTTTTTTTTTTTATTTCTACTGTACTACTTCATGCATTTGGAAGGTGTTTTCTCTAAGTGTTCCCCAAGTCACTTTTTCCTTTCTTGAATGTTGTGACTCATTGGTGAGGTTTTGTGCATTGAAGGATGCAGTGCTGGGCATATCTGTGCTTTGAATGTTTTTCTTGTTCCTTATCTGCCTGCCTCACTTGATCTCTTTTATCTCTTAGGGATAGATTGGTCTTTATTCTGGACTTGAATAATGACTCCTGTTTCCTACTTAGCATATATGGGCATTGCAGCAGAATAAAGTTTTGCAGGTCAGGTAAAACTAAGTCAGAACTATCTCTAAAAGGTCTTTCTGAATAACTCCTTTCAATAGTAGTTCTCAGAGCTAATTCTATCAGTATAGAGAAATGGATGGAGTTTCTTAAGATTAATACACTTCAATAAAATTAATGTTTTATTTTTCAGGAGAAAACAGGTGACTATGTAAAACATAGTGTTCTTATTTTGTTATGTTCTGCCTCAAACCACATTCTTGATGCAACAATGCTTGTACTACATATTCAGAAACTTCTGAAGTCTAGCCAAAGCTTGAGAAACCCTTATAAAGTGTGTAACATGAAGGCTCCTTGAACTAGGTTTAGATCTTGCAAACGTGAGTGGATTTGTAAATGAAGAAAATGGCTAGCTGCTGGCTGCTGTTCATACTGAAGTTCAGTAGTAGATTATACAGTAGGGTTTGTTAGCTGTTTATTCACTGGGGATGGAGAGGGGAGAGAGTGAGAGTGAGAAATTAGTCATAAAATATATGAGAAAATGAATTCATATCAAACCTTGTAGCTTTTAAAATTGTTTATACATTTTTTAAAGGGGGATGCTTTTAAGTTCAAAATACATTTTTGACAATATGTCTTGAAATGAGAAATGAGTAGCATAGTAATTGCAAACCTGTGCCTACTTGGGACATGTTGTGGGGTTCAGATATATCTCCTCACAAGACTGATGAACATTTTAAAGGTGTGCTCATCATTCCCAGAATCTGATTGTGACACGAAGCAGCCTTTCATATGTTTCTTTTTAGTAATGGTAGTATCCAGCTTTCTTGGTGTATTTTTGTCCTTTCATCTAAGAGTTAAATGAAAATGTTTACAACCATATGATGCCAAAGCAACATCGACTTGCTTCTTGCCCAACTTGGCAGTCACTTGGATAGCTAGCTCAGAAACAACAGTGGTTGCCCTGAGCTAAAAATGAATGTTGGAATGTGGTAGCAATAAAAGTAAACTGTAGAAAAAATTATGCACACACACATCTGATGGAGAGAGTTGAAAGGAGTGTATGGCTTCTTCCTTAACGTTGCATGAGATAACATCTCTTTTAAGTAGACAGCTAATTTTTATTCTAGAGGAAATAACTCGAAAGACTTCTTTGCTCTTCCCTGAGGCATCATATTTTTGAGATAGACAACTTGGCATGATCATGTCATAAGAAAAGGCATTGATTGTCATCATAGACTTTTTGGGTAGATGGTTCTCTTAAATGCACATGTCAGTATTTCAAAGCTGCTCTGAGTACTCTTGTACTTAGTGCCAGTTTAGAGAGCCATATCACAATATGCTGTTAATTGCAATTTCAGTCTGCTTTCCTTGATACTTCTTTCCCTAAGCACTTCCACTGCTAAGTAAAGTTGTAGTAATGCAGGCCAGTCTTAGCAGCTATGGGAGGACTGCTGTAGGCAAGGAGGTTTGAACTGTCTTGATGTGTTCAGAAGGGATTTAACTGTTCTGGTATTTATGCTAATGTCTAGTCTGCCCTTGACTAGTGAAGATGTGCTCTGGAAATAAAATACCTACTTTCAAAGTATGTAGATCTAAAATGGAGAAAGATATGCTGTTGTTCCTCTGTCTTAGTTTCACATACGCTATGTTTGTGTTCCTGCAATGATTTCTTACTAGCATCTTTTATTTATGTATGTGCACATGTAATACTTGGCTAACACACATGGCACACATTTATTCTTGCTCTTTGTGCTCTACACAAAGGTTTTCCAGAACAAGGAATGTTTTGCTGTTTTTGTTTTTTTTCCCCTTATAATGAGGAGTCATATTTTTGTTTTCATTTTATGAACAAGAACTCTGCTTTCGTTTTTGGTTTTCCTGAATATCTAAATTGGTCCATTCATGTTTCCTATTAGATTAGTGGCACTTCTTTGCCAAAAAAAGGAAGGAAAAACCCCAAAGTTTCAAGCTAGAATGAGTTTAAAACTGAAAGGGACTATCTTTCAGGAATGATGGATATACTAAGTGTGTATATTTTTCCTAAAAGAGTCCCATGTGCCAGGAAGATAGAAGAACTGCAAGTTCTTATATCTTACACTGGAAAGACAAGTGGTGACATCCTTTGCATGCATTTCAGGCAAACCAGTGAGATTGGCTGCAAACCTA
The DNA here is from genome assembly GCA_013397195.1 of Hylia prasina. Taxonomy (NCBI): domain Eukaryota; kingdom Metazoa; phylum Chordata; class Aves; order Passeriformes; family Sylviidae; genus Hylia; species Hylia prasina. Next base: position 197,063 of record VYXD01016844.1, on the reverse strand, counting down.
GGAGCAAGGAATTTCTCTGATCATACTCACCAGAGGAAAAGTGTTCTGGTTCAGGATGTCTCTGTAAGCATTTGAGTAGGGCTTTGTATAATTTTCAGTCTTTTTGGAAAGTGAGATTCCATGTTTCCTGAGTTTTTGGCTTCACTCAGTTTCACATGAGCTCCTAAGTTAATGGGCATTCCACATAAAATATACCAGAGCTTGTAACATCCAGTTCCATTAGCTGAGTATTGGTAATGGCTGGTTACACGCTGTAAACTTGAAGTCTTAGCTGATTAACTTTCTTGTGCTATTTTACTCAGGTAAGAAAATAATCTTTTGGTTTAAAAAGAGCATCTCTCTTTAATCCTGGGAGTTGAGGTCATGTTGCAAAAATGTTAAGTAGTCATCAGTTCAACTTTCTGAAGACCAGCATAGGTCATTACTGTTTTGTCAAATTAACTTTATTAAATTATCAAGACTCTTCCATAACTCCAATAAAAAGGTTAGTTCTTATTTGTCCAGTGAATCGGCTTAATACATGAATGTTCCTTGGGGGCTTTTCACTAGTACAGCAATGCAATTCCAGAAGAAGAATTGCTGTTAAATATTGTTATCAATGCCTCTTCTCTGTGCTATATATGTGATTAGTAAGCTATTTTGCATGGACAGAATGTAGCAATCTAAAGAGCTTTGGGAAAGTTCAAAGTGAGAAGACTTATCCTTAAAGTTGCACATACATCCTTAGGAGTTTACCAGTCTGGGTCTGAAGTATGACTCTGTAATAGTTACACTTCAAATTTTTTTTTCAGTCTTCAGAGCTATAAGGAAAAAAAACCTAAAATTGCAGTCAGGTGCTTGCATTAATATTGCTGCTAGTTCAGTTCTTTACCCAAGATGCTGGCAGTTATGGTATTTAAAAGCTATAGAAGGCAAAGGAAAGTAAGTAATTTTGCATAGCCAGGGGAAGTGCTGAAATTAACAACTTAAAATTACCATACGTGTCCTATTAGAAACACTGTTCAATCAGTATGTTTCAAATGTGTCCTCTTTGATACTATTGATTAGTCTTCAATGGTTTTTCCAGTGATGCTGGACAAAGGCAGTGTTGTGTAACTGCTGTGTTTGTGTCAGGTGCACAAGTGTAGTGTTTGTGGGCAGTGTTGCTTTCCAGTGCTTTGATAGTGGCTTTTGGCTAGCAGGAGTCACTGGTTTGATTTACTGATGTTTCAGGCTTGTTTCTAGTATAATGTCAGCTAGCAGATAATGACTTTTTCCCCTTTAAAATTACTAGTTTCAGGCAGTCAACACTCTTGTAAAAAGGGAGTTTGCAAAGAATGTTTATCAAACAGCTCCCAGATGAGCAATGCTTGCAGCTGCCTTTGCTATCTTACGACCCCTCTGTGTGCATGTCACTGATTCTGTTCACGTTTGCCAGGATAGGTATATTTTAGAATGGTATCTTGTTTTGTGTGTAGTACTGACCAACCTATCTGATTTGAATATGCAGATTCTTGGGTGTGGTGCTCACACTGAGAAGGATTTTTGAGCTACTTAATCTTTAACAAGCTGAAGGAAAAAAAACAAACCCTGGTGCTTTTGTTTACTTCAAGAAACTATGGCTGAGCAGCTGCCAGTGTAAAATATTTCAAAAACAGTGTTTTGTAGGGACTGTTTTATGGAATTATGTGTATAGAAAGCAGGCAGGATGAGGTTTTGTTACAAGGATTGCTGTCAATCTTAGCAGTATGATAATTTGTGTAGTAGTGGGCACCTTTCTGTCTCCTGTAAATTTAGCTCTTCTACATGTTGAATAACTTGGATATTTCAACCAGCTAGTGGTCAGAGATCATATGCTTTTTCAAGGAAGTGATTTAAGCATACTGCACTAGTAAAACTGGAATTATATCTTTTAAGAGTTCTTATGTTCAGTTATCCTACAGATTTTGTTTAGATATTACAGATTTAGTGATCATGTACCTGATCTTACTTTCCCCATTCCACTTGAAATACTTTAAAATAATACTCTAATTTAATAGTGTCAAGATTTTACAAGGAGGAAAAAAGCTACTATCTCTTAATAGGATTTTAAATTGTTCATCCATCAGAGCATCAAACTAAGTCCTTAGACTAAATCCTTGTACTGAAATCACAGAGTTGTAGAATGGTTTGAGTTGGAAAGTACTTCAAGGATTATTTAGTTCCAGTCCCCTTCTGCTATGGGCGGGAACACCTTTCACTAGACTGAGTTGCTCAGAGCTCCATCCAGCCTGGCTTTGGACACTTTTAGGGATGTGGCATCCAGCACTTCTCTGGACAACCTGTTGCAGTGTCTCACCACCATCACAGTAAAGAATTGCTTCCTAATATCTAATCTCAGCCTACCCTCTTTCAGTTTAAAGCCATTCCCCCTAATACCACATGCTCTTGTGAAAAGTCCCTCTCCAGGTCTCTTGTAGATCCCTCGGGTACTGGAAGGCTGCAGTAAGGTCGCACCAGAGCCTTCTCCTCTCCAGGCTGAACAATTCCAATTGTCTCAACCTGTTTTCACAGAAAAGGTGCTCCAGCCGTCATCATCTTCACGGCCCTCCTCTGGCCTTGCTTCAGCAGCTCATGTCATGTTGGGACACATAGCAAAGGTTCATGCTTGTAATTCATGATGATTTTCATGCTGTGTCTCCCGATAAATGGAAGGAAATGTTTTCATTCCAATCCAACTGGCACCCTTTTGAGCTGGATTTTACATTGTAATTTGATAAAGCTGTGGGCTGCTGAAAGCGCTGATCCTTTGCTCACTGAAAATCCTTTGGGAGCAGAGAGAGAACTGGTCCAAGTACTGTGTTGAAAGATACAAGGAGAAAAAATAATGTAAAGAAGGACGACAAACAAACCGAATGCTTTTAACTTATTTTAGTGCTAAGAAGGTTGCTGACTTCTGAAAATCCAATCCAATTTTAGAAACCTTAAAAATATGCTTAGACTGCAATGCTATGTCTTGATGGAGATGTACAAATAAATGGCACTGTATTTAAGTGCTTGAAGTATGAAGTATGCTTGGGACTTCAGGTGTAGTGCCTGAGTTAGCCCCTTGACCAGAGCATGGTGTTTCTGGTTGTTGCTGGTTCTTGCTGCTCTTTGTTTTGGGTTGCTGTATTGTTGCCAGATGGAGAATTGGTTTTGTGTTCTTTTTTTGTTCTATTCCTATATACTAATTTTTCTGTGATGAAAGAGGCTTCCTCTGCTGCTGTTCTGGAGAATGGGAAGAAAGCATCCTAGTGAAAAAGTTCTTTGTTCAGAGTACTACTGGGGTTTTACATCTCTGACATATAAGAAGTCGTATTTCACCCCTTTTGTGCAGTCAGTCTATTTGTAGCTGAATCCAGAGTTGCCTTGCCCTCAGGGCTGAGTATATTGGCCATGGCACACTTGTTGGCTCAGCCAAAGGAAATCTTGTGCAGGGAGAAAAGCAAAAGAAGCCACTGCTACATGTGTGTAGTGTATTCCAGACTGAGAAAGAGCATCCTTTGCTCTTGCTGCACATTTGTCCACTGCCTGTGTTTTCACATATATGGGAGAGAAGTCCTTTTGTTTGGGCACCTAGAAGATTATTGAGATGTGGTAAACTGATTTTTTATTTAGTTATCTAGGGAGTGTTGCCAGCCTCAATGACTGTATATCTTGATTCTTGTATGTCTTAATTTTCCTCTGGCAAAAGCTTTATATAAGGTATTGAATATCATTTGAGCATGAACTATGTTTAACTAATAGTGAAAATAATTTCCACAGTTAGTTCTTCATTTAATGTTTAAACATGTGATTCAAAGAAGTGTTAGTTTGATTGACCTAGCTGGTCCAATTTGGTTTAGTTGGATGAGGGAGGAGGAGTGAGAAATCCAGATGGAGAGCACAGAAGCCAGGAGTGACTCCATTAGTTTAAAGCTTAAATTATGCTCAGAGGCAATAGTTGCCTGCGTTAACATCAATACCTGGAGAAGGGAAAAAACAAACCAAAACAAATTCAAACTCCATAACCTAAAAACAACCCTTTGCTTCACCTTACCACCACTAGAACGCTGAGTTCAGGTTTCTGTAATTAGAATTGTTTACCAAACCCATGTTGAGCAATGTCTGAGCACACAACATGTGTACACTCCACTGCAAGTTCACTGTAAAGTATACAGTGTAAACCATTATTTTAATATATTACAACTCATACTGTGTAATCACATCCTTGCACTTCTACAGTTAGGGTAGAGCTTACCTGTAAATAAGCAGAAGAATTTTGAAAAGCGAGTTCATGACATGCTGTTACTTATATGATCTCTTGCCGTCAGGTTTGAAATTAAAAGATTAAAAGTACTTTTCCAAATTACTCATTTTGACAGAATACCATCAAGAGCAGTGTGGGGAGTGACTTAATATTCTACCAGACAGCTTCCATCAGTAGCATTTTTGGGATTGCATCTTTTCGTATTGTAAGCATCATAATATTCAGTAATTTCTGAAGTTCAAATTTGAGTCTAATCTGAAAATATGCATTTGGAAACCTTGAGGTGTTCATGTGGCTTAAGATGGTGATTTGTCGCATATTTTCTACTTTACTCTCTAGCTAAATCCCTTAAAGTAGAGCTGCTCACAGTAAACATGCAGAATTAAATATCACTAGTTTCCTTCTAGGTGAAGCATGAACTCTGTTGCATGAACAGTTCAAGGTTTAAAAGGTAAAATGCCATTTATTCTGTCAGCCATGGGGTCTTTTTCCATGAGCGTGGAACCAGCACCCTTGGCATCACTCAGCAGTGCAAAGATGAAATCCTGACACCACCAGAAGTCAGCAGTTACACTCTCGTGACAGGCAGAGTCAGGGGCTGCATGCTGTACACCTTGTTCAAGCACATGTGACTGATGAACTTTAAGTTGCCACGTCTGAATGGCACTAGTAACTTGGCAAACTTTAGGACACTTAGAATTTATTGTTGATCAAAACCTAATTTCTAGAGTAGCCAGGTTTTCTTTCTCTTTTTTTTGACATTTATGACACTAGAGAACCCTTTTTTTTAATAAATTGAGAAGCAAAACATGAAATTAATTTGTCCAGCTAGGAGAGAATTTCAAATGAATAGTCATTCACTAATGTTAGTGTTATTTATGGATTAGTCCGGTTTATTTATGCTGCCGTGGAGACTTTGGACTTTTCTTCCCATTTGTAAATTACTAATACCTCAGTACTTCAGTGTTGTACTTAGACCTGTCTATTGAATTTTCATTTAAAGCACTGAAGTGCTCATGTTAAAGTGGTCTAGACTGATATTAGCAGTGAATCTAATAGAAAGGAATAATTTGAAGGAATCTGATGTGGAAGAAGGTAACTACCACTTTCAGCACAAGTACTTGACTATAAATGATACTTCAGTGCATAACTGTTCTTCTGTGCCAAGCAAGTTTTTGCTTAGCTTCTCAAACATTGAGTAGAAAACTAATGTCTTTTATTACTAAAAATACCTAGTGCATTTTATAGAACTTAATAGTTCTTAAGATGCTGTCTACTTTTGGAGTAACTTGCAGTAGCTCAGGAGTATCAGCATTGCATTTCAAAAATATTGTAAATGATCTATCTGCTAATGTATCTACCTAACATCCTTTTAAATCATACGCACAATTGTGGAGTTGTAGACTGCTAAATAATCTTTCTTAAAGCTGTTGAGTAGAAAGAATGCAAACAGGAACAGGAAGTTTATTCCTGAGCATTTATTGCTTTCTTAAAAGAGTAAATTGGAAAAGCCTGCTTTATGTCTTAATTTAATTTGTTGTGAATTGAAAATTTACTATTGTCTGGTTCAGTCAGATCACTTGCAGTGAAAATCTGCATCCAAAAATCTTTACAGTTACTTCCAGGTAATGTTTACTGCATGGAAAAATTCTACAGTATGTTATTAAAAGATTTAAACTCTTATTAAACTCAGGCATTTCCTTTGTTGGGTGAAGGTTTGTAAGTTTTCTTGCTTTTCAGAGGAGGTGAAATGGTTGCAATACCTCAAATAAATAATGCTGAAATTACAAAATTTTCATTGCTGACTTCAATGAGATTAGGTTTGTGCCTCTGGCATGTGTATCTGTGTAATGGCACAAACGTTTGATATCTACAGCCACTCTTTATTTGTATTGTCAGATATATATTGTATATCCAATACAGCTTTATGTATTGGATTCATGCTTTGTAAATGTTGTGAGTAGCTGTTGAGTCCATTGCTTAGAAAAGTCCATCTGTTACAGAATAGTCTGAAATATTTCAGATTTATAATTCCATGGATCAATAATTCTTATAGTTTCTTTTAATGTAACGCCCTTCTTCATTTTGTCTAGTGCTGAAAGGTGGCTCAGCTTAAAAGTCTTTCTTTTTTAAGGTTTTATTTCTGTGAAGCATTTTGTCTAACTTGTGGTGCAAGGTGCCTGTAAAGGATATTCCTGTGGTTATGACAAACAGAACCATTTTGTTTGTAACCTTGTCTTGCACAAATGACTGGGTCACAAGAGAGTATAAGCTTATTTTCAAAAGTACAGCAAACAAGAACTGGGGATATTTGGTAACTGTTTTGTAATCTTTTTAGTTTCATAAGCCTTTCTTGACCGTCTTTAAGACTTGGTCACAAGCTTCTTTTAGGATTTTAGATGGATTTCACCATTTAATGAGTCTCTTAATGCTCTCTTTGTCATAATGAAAAGAGCTAGAAATGTTTGAAGTGTTAGTTTGATGTAAATGGTTTGTGGTAACCTGCAAAACCATAGTTGTTTTAGTTGTCTTTAGATTCACCCCTTAAACAGCGTGTTTAACATAAATGACTTGTACTGTTACATAACTGTTCTTATCAGGAAGGAGGTATAGAATGAACTAGGTTGTTTTGCTGGTTACTATTTGTAGAAAAACACTCAAAAGACTGAACCCAAAATTCAGAACAACAAGCCTGCATGTTACCAGACTACAAGACTTATCTAACCCAATAACTGTATGGATTTATACTCCCAGTTTCACTGAGGATTTGGGTTATTTTTTACTTTGCTAAGGTTGCAATTCCACTCTTAATACTTTACTTTCCATAACTGCAATAGAAAACTAATAAAATTGATGATGGTTTTTAGAAATGTTTGCATGCTCTAGAATATTTGTTTCTTCTATCTGATAATTTTAGAAACATTTTAATCTCATTCCACAGTTTTGTACCTTTGATGAACCAAAACACTGTCCAAAGTCTATGTGGCAGATAATACTGATGTTGAAATTGTCCAGTTTGACAGAAAAAGTTTGGCTGATTTCCTGGGAAATCTCTGAATGCTCTTTTGTCAGTAATGGAAATGAAAACTGTGGAAGTGATTTATTTGATCTCTATACTGTGTGTTATCTTCAGTGTCAAAAACTTAACACTTTTTTTCCCCTCTCCCCCACTCAGGGAGGCAATAATGCAGGGCATACAGTTGTTGTGGATGCTGTGGAGTATGACTTTCATCTTCTGCCAAGTGGGATCATCAATCCAAAAGTCACTGCATTTATTGGTAAGTGGGACATCTCTAAAAAACAGACAGTACTGTAGTTACAGACTTCTGATGCATTAAAATAACAAAATGTGTCTGAGGACATACAGGATCAGGATTTTTTTTCCTTCAACTTTTCATAGGCCTGTACTGTTTACTGTCTTCCTAATACTGCCCTTACTCATTTGTGAAGTTTGGATTACAGAAATTTCTTTTATCTTGGATAGTTCACCTTTGTTCTTTTGATCTTACCGATGTAAACAGCTAGCTGTCCAGTGTGCCTTCATTCTCCCATTCTCTCTTATTTTCTCTACCATTTATTTATTTTATTCTCAGAATACTCCTCTCTCTTTTAATCTTCAGCCCTGTTATGTACTTACCAGTACTCTTTGAACCATAGAACTTCCCTCCCTTTTCCATTGGATTGTGAAATGAATGCTTAACTCCAAGAGACTTCCACACTTGAGAGTTCTCACCAAGAAGTCCTCTCAGGAGAGTAGTACATTGGAAGGTTTAGGGCAGTGGCAGTACTAGGTGATGTCAGGATGTATGATCTGTTTGCACTGTGAAAAGGGATTTTGGCTATCTAGTCTGTTCCCCCTAAAAATTACTTACCCCTTACTGCTCTCCCTTCTTGGAATCCTGTTTCCAATCCTACATGGTTGGGTTTTTTTCCTTTGGATTGCTTGGATGGCCAACCTGCCTAGTAATGTGGTGTAGCTCATAGAATTTCCTTCAAAAAATGAAGGTAAACATAAAACATATGTACACACCATGATAACTGTGTTTGTGCTTGAGTGCTGTTTCACCAAACAGGTTGGGTCTCTGGGTCACTAAAGGCTATGACTTGCCGACACTTCCATGTACCACTCAGAGCTCCTGTCCCTTACACTTCTCCAAGTCAGGATTCTGTTGTCATGCTCTTCCTGTCACTTCTTCCTGCATCTCATTGCTTGCAAGTCTTGCCTTTCAGCTTGGTGCCAAGAGCAAGTGGTCATTGACAGTTTGCTAAAGAGCAGCTGAAGAGCCTCTCTTGCAAGTTATGTTGATTCATAAACAGTCCAGCTGGTAGTGACTGTATACTCTGTCAGCAGTAAATCTGTACTTAATGAGATTTAGTGGTTAGTTTCCTCTTTTCAGCTGTTACATTGTGACTTGATAATGGGATAGTTATTGATCAACTTGTCCTGCCTAATACTTCTACAGAAATGGAGCCAGTGGGCATGGAAATAGATTCCTTTTGATGATAAGTTTAGGATGTTAACTGTTCCTATTTCTGAGGGCTGAGGCAGATGATACTATTACTATTCTCTTTTGATGTTACTGTACTGTGTTTCTTAAGATTATTGCTTGAAAACAGTGAAAAAAGTATGCCCATTTGCACTGTGTTCTTTGGTGGACTTGGTTGAATAGGAAAGCCCCCATCCTTTAACAATACAGTAGTTGGGAGAGAACTTTTTCCAAACCCTCTTGCCTGTATCTTCTGTCTTTTGGTCTTGTCTGTTCTGGAGTTTTCTCTAGATTCTTTTAGCTATGCCTCGTGTATGAAATCTCGTTCAGTGGAAAAAAGGCTTAGGATTCCACTGAAAGAACATATATGTTAAAAAAAAAAAAGAAAAAAAAAAGACTAAAGGCAAAATGATTGGAGTATTATAATAGAGTATTGTATTGTTTAGGACTGTATCATGAAGGTAATAGTGAAGAAGTCTTAAATTACTCTGTGTTTTGATATTTAGAATGCTTATCAGTGTGAAATTAGGTGATATCCAAATAGTTTTGGATGGCAGATCCCTTCTTCAGCTAGATGTTCTACCGGTAGCTTTAAATCTACTGAATTTGGAATGGCCTTAAGATGGTTCAGTTTTGCTGCTCCTTCCTGGGCACTCAGTGATGCTGATTAATTTATGAACTGCTAGTCTTTTTCTGAGTAACCTGACAGCTCTAGGAAGGCAAGTTTGCTTTTGGTAGGGCTTTGTCCTCTGTTGTTTTTGCTAGGCTCTTAACAGTTCCATCTCCATGTACACAGTATTCTGTGTATGATTACAGCAAAAAAATGCCTGCAAGGATGCTGGTGTTTATAATGGTGATAGAAATGTGCCAAGCTTTTAGAAAACAGTAGTGTTATTAAAATGAAGTACAAAGAGGGAAGTTAATTTTAGATATGAGAAAGAGGAAGTTGGATTTCGGACCGTTCTGTGAATCCATTACTGTTTGTACTGATCGAAATTGAAAGTTTGTTGCATTTATTAGAAAGATTTAATGCATGTAGGTAGAAATTCATACTTTAGGAGCAAATCTGGCTTAGACAAATTCCTAAGAATCAAAATTGCATTAAGTTAAAAAACTGAAATAAAATACTCTGCACACAAAATATGAAGTGTCTTTGAACTGTTTGAAATATTTTTCCTGTGCTTGACATAATTAATTAAATTGTGTATAATTATTTTCTTCAGGAAATGGTGTTGTAATTCATTTGCCAGGACTCTTTGAAGAAGCTGAAAAAAACTTAAAGAAAGGAAAAGGTGAGAATTTGAAGATACTACTTTTAAAATAATTTGTGGGACCCTCCTTAAATGATTTAGATGAAGGATGCCTCTGTGAAAGTTACATACAATGTATTTTTCCACAACTCCCTTTAGCTGTTGCTTTCTGACAGAGTCTCGCTATAAGTGCCAGAACCCACATGGGAAGGCAGATAAAAGGAATCTCTGTACAGTTTCAGAATATAATCTAAATGAAAATTGTCTGCAGACATTTTTCTTTGCCTAGAAAAGTGAATTTAAGAAGTGAAATGGCTTTTTTAAAGTGTGTTAACCTGTTCAAAGTCATTTTACCTCTCACAATATTGATGACCATTTTGATGACCATGTTAAACAGGTGCTGTGGTAATCACTTCTTGATTCAGAACTCAGTTTTTGGATACTTTGTGTTATGTCTATAGCCATGCTTGGCAACAGTCTGCTGTAAGTGGGGAATATCAATGGTCTAGATTATTCAGAACCAAAAGAGCTACTAATTGTTTGCTAAAATTGAGGAGCTAGTAGCTTGAATTCTTCTTCAGAATAAGCCTGATTTTCTCAGCTTTATAGGTTGATGCCAAGTTTTAATTACTGAAATTATTTTTTTTTAACTCTGCAATGTGATTGCTCAGTCTTAAAATAGATTGACTGAAAACTAAGCATGAAAAGTATTTATACTTTGTACATCAGAAGACAAAAATGCTATGCAAAACATAATTTAAACTATTTCATTTTGCCTTTAAAGGACTGGAAGGCTGGGAAAAGAGACTAATAATTTCTGACAGGGCTCATATTGGTAAGTTCCTGTTGGTGGGGTTTTTTGGGGGGGGTGTTTTTTGCTGCTGTTTGGGATTTTTTGGTTGATTTTTGCTTTTTTGTGGACTTTCTGTGGCAGTAAAACTGTGATAATTTTTAACCATCTCTTTACATAGGTACTTTTCTTTGGTTTAAGTCTCCCTGGGTTGCTTTGGTTTATTGAAGGTCCTAGGAAAAAAAAATTCACTCAGAATCCTCCCAAGTTTATATTCTAGTGATTTTTTTAATCCTATTTCATAAGCCTTACTGAGGCAGGAGAGCAGGTTCACTTTCTAAGTCAGATTAGAAGCACAGAGCAGTCAGAAAGCATTCAGGAGTGAATTGACTAAGGATTCATTTCCCCTTTTGGTGTAAAAGTGGTCTTGCTTACAGTAACATTCCTGCTGGGAAATCAGGTGACCGAATGTGACTTGAAACTAATGAAATTGGTGTGTACTTCCTGAAGGAGATTTTATGGGAAGCACTCTGTAGGGATGAAGAATGTCTGCCCTCCTCTCAAGGAGCTCATCAGTGAAACACTGAATCCAGCCTATGCTTGAGACAGCCCTGCAGCTCAAAGCCTGAAGTAAAATAGTGTTTTACCACAAACACAGAGCTTTAGAAACTCTTCCTGTACCACTCCTACTACATCTTTATTATATAAATTCATCCTTTAGATTAGCTCTTTAGATATTTTAGTGTTACTGCTGCCTCTGGTAGTCATTTTGTGAGGATGCAAACTCTTTAGGACTTTATAAGATAAAAACTTGTAACACAGGGGAAAAATGGTTTTGCTTTTGGTTTTGCTTTCCTTGGTTCTGCTTTGTTTTGTTTTTTACACCAATCCAGAATAGCTTAGTGAGTGAACTTATTGACAGTTATGTTAAAAAAAATATGTTTTTTCTTTGGAGTAACTAATGAGTTTGAAATAGTTGAGTAATTGTTTCTAAGTTACCAGTATCTTTTCTGATAGTAGAATCACTCTAGGTGAACTATTTGGAAGTTGCTCGATTACTGGAAAAACTGTTCTGTGGTGATGATATTGCAGTGATGATGCTGTGAATTTTTCATAATTAAACAGATTGTGAGTAAAAAGGACCAGTTGTTGGCTGTCACTCATAATCATTCAACCTATTCACAGAAATGAGCTTTCATAATTCCTCTATTTAGAAAGTTTTGATGACAACTGGAAAATCTGTTACCATGATAAAAATGTTGTCTCTAAAATGGATATTAATCTGTGGATGATCAGCCTGTAACAAATATCAGGCAAAGGTAGGTTCAGACCTGGGCATAATGTAATTCTTTAAAATAGGGGAGTGCAAGGAAATAAACACCAAGCCAAATCAGTAAGGCAAACAGGAAAACCACTCTTGTTGTGGAGAGATTAGCGTACTTACTGAACCAGTCTTTCCTGTGCAGTGTGTAGATAGTTTTTAATTTCAGGAAATAGTACTTTAGAAAACCAGTTATATTCATTCTGTTAGCCTATAAGACATGCACCAGCCCACCAATCTTTGTTTTTGATGTGAGTCCTATAAGATTTTTTGGGGTTGGAGGAAGCTTGTGTGTGTGTGTTGAGTTCTGTTGTTGTTGTTCTGCTTTGGTTTTTATGTTTTTTTCTTTTATGGTAGATAATTGATACAAAGGATACTTTGCATAATCTCTATCATTAATAGCAATATAATGCATAAGAACAATCAGGGCTTATGAAGTTGACTTCTGTTTACATAACAGACATTGGTGGGAGCTTTTGGATGTTCATATGTGTTTTAATTGATGTTGCCTAAAACATAAAAATAAAATTGTTTAAGAAATCTGTAGAATGAGTGAGAATGTTAACCTTCAGGTCTCACCTAAGTTTTAGCAGTATGACCTTTTTCTACTATATGCTATTTCCAGGTTTTGGGTTTTTTTTTAACTGTATTTTTTCTTAATTTATCCATATATTTTTGGCGCCACTACAAAGCCAAAATGGCTTAGTTATTCTGTGGGATGTGTATACTCACTCTGCAAATATTCTACAAAATAAACCCCTGAAAGAAGTCTCTGAAAAGCCTTAGACCTCTTCCCTGTGAAAAAATGTAAAAGAGAAGAAAAATCTCCTGTAATTTTATTTGCCTTTCTTCACTGTATATTTGTTTTCCACATTGGTAAACAAGCCTAGAGTTGAAGAAATAATTGCTGATATAATGGTTTATTTCACACGAATTTTCAACTTAAGTTATTTAATTTTCTTAGTGTTTGATTTCCACCAAGCTGCTGATGGCATCCAAGAACAACAGAGGCAAGAACAAGCAGGAAAGAAGTAGGTAGTTTTATTTTGTCAAACATGGGATGACTTAGTACAAACAGGACTTAATACATTGAATCTCTGTTTTGCTTTGCCAGTGGGTTAAAAAAATTATTCATGTAACTTTTGAATGTGGACTATGCTTACACTTTATCTTCCAGTGAAAGATTGTGTGCTTAAGTAAAGGGCTCAGTCTTTATATTTTGTCTGTTAATTTGCTAGTTTCTGCTTCCTAGTGTTTTAATTGTTTACCGGAGATATTTGTTTCTGTAAAAATACATTTCTCTTTTGAATATTGAAGGACCCCTTTGGCATCTCTGAATAACTGAAAGTCAGAGGTGCATGTAGATGTTCACATTGTCTTCTGCAGAATGCTACTGACTTTCTGAAGCTTTCAAAACTTGTAGAAACTATGTTGCTGTGTTTTTAACTTGTGCTTTCCAAGCAGCTCACAAGTTCTTGGGGATGGGGAAAAAACTGGCAGAATTAACAGTGACCAGTCTACAGCTGCGAAGCAGGGTAGTGCTATAGACTTTTGAGATAACAGTAAACTTAGAAGAACTTCCAGAAAGAGAGATTACATGCATAAAAAGTAATTCAGACATACTTATCTGAAAAATGTTTCATCCATGATAATAAGCTTTGAGAGAGTGTCTGATTTGGCTATCTTGCTTCACACAAGTTGCCATTGAGTGATGATTTGTCAGTGATTTTTACAAAGGGTCATTTTCACACTTGCCTGCGCTGTACCAGCTCCCTTGTTACCTGCTGGTTTAGGGTTTAAAAAGCAAACAGAACATATAGATAGATATGGAAGAATATTGTTATTTTAACGAGCCATTATCAGCTGTTATCAGTGTGCATCAGCTATTCTTGAATATTTATGAAGCACAAGCTAAAATTGCTATATGACAATATTTGCAGTTAAAAACACTGTCAGTCGAATCAGCTACTTGAGAGAAGGCACCACTTTATTGGTTAGTGTTAAAGATTGTTAGGAAAAGCCCAATTAATTTGCTTTAAAAAAACTCAGGAAAAAAAGTTACATTCAAAGCAAAAAGAAACTAAAGTCACTCTTAAAAATGCTGCGTTTCTTCTTTCTGTGGAGCTCTTGAAATTCCGTAACATGGTTTTGAAGCTTGTTAAAATGACCTCATTTCCTCCTAAATTTTAAGGCTAAACAACTGTAATGGGGAGAGTAGTACTACAGGCTGGCTAAGAACAGGCTGTCATGAATTATCAAAAGGCTGTCTCTTGTTTGTTGGGGGCAGGAATTGAAATAGACTGCTAGGCATGTCTTACTGTAGATTTAACTACATAATATAGTTGGTGTTAAAATTCTTTTGTGCCTAAGACTTTGAACATTCTAAATGGTAGGTTTATTTTTTCTTTTACCTGAATGCTTTTGCCTGATCAAATGTAACTCAAAAACCATCACTAGTGAGGCTCATCATGTAGCTTCCCTTACAGAAAGATTATAGAAAAGCTAATCTAATACAGTTTATTCTGCTTATACAATTGTCTTAGCTTCTGTAAGTGCAGCCTTCTGACAACTTTTGATTAATTGGTATGTCTCAATGAAACAAAATAAATGGAAAGCAACCCTTTGTTTAAAAGATTCTCTGTGGAGAGTATAAACTGGGATGGAGGCTAGAGTCAGTTGTTTAAGCCACAGTGTCTGGTCTGGTTCAAGGATAGAGTGTGATGCAAAGTTCATTAGAAGGTTTTTTTTTTTTTTTGGATTGGAGCTAAACTTCCTGACATTACTTGGTATTGAGTCTAATTGGAAGAATTCAGTTTTTTTCCCAAGGTATTTTGAATCTAATCTAAACTGCTAAGGAGTTATGTACTTAATGTGAACTGTGTTTCTCTTCACACACATATCAAATGATACTCGATAACATCAAGTTTGGATATGACCTCTGGCTCCTACTTTACCTGGAGACCCTCTTGAACTGAGTTATGGTATGGTACCTTCAAGGCAGTTTGAAGAACTGTGGGATACTCTGCATATGTAGAATTTATAACTGAAGAAGAGAAGGTTTTCTGTGTCTGATGGGGGCAGGGGGAAAAACCCTAAACCAAACCAGTTAAAACTGAGTGCACAATTAAGCTTAGCAACATGTAGCACACTTCTGAAAATGCCGCAGACCTGTTCACTTCTCCTTAAAAAGTTACTTAATGTATTGAGCATGATGGGGAAGATATTTGATGGTCTGCCTGTGATGAGTACAGTCTGGCTCCATTTTGATAGCTACTTAGCATGACTATAGCAGAAGACATTCCCTGAAGTAGCTGTACTTCTCTCACAGTAAAGTCAGTGCTAGCAAGTTTTATATAATATCACCAGGACTTAAGCTGGAAAAGGCTTTTCAGGCAGAGTAGGCAGGTAAGGGTAAGAAAAAGAGCTCAGATTTCAGAATTCAGATTTTCAGCTACATGGAAAATACATACCTGAACTCTTAACATAGAGAGGGCATTTGGAGTGTCTCTGTCATATTTGGATGTTTGGCAGTGTTTTCTGTTTTACTGGCTCCAACTGAGGTATTTAGAATGAAAAGAAATATTTCTTATATACAAACTTAAAATCCATACTCTTTGTGCTGTTGCTTTATGGAGGACTTTCTTTAGGTCTTCAGGACAGTGTTTTAGGAAGATGTTTTAAGTTTTGGTCATAATACTGAAGGATGTTTTCTTGGCATTTGGTTCCTTAAGTATAAAAGTTCAGAATTGTGTACAAATAACATGTAAGCATGTAAGTACAAAAAATTATTGTTTAAAAACAGAAGTCTGTAGAAGATTAACATATTTGCTTGTATAAAACATATTCTGACACTAGGTTGCATCCTAAAAGTATCTTGTGTTTTCAATGCTTAAAACAAGGTTAAATGCTCACAATTAACAGCATTTCATTTTATGCTAAGGATGGAATAGCTTTAAAGAAAAAACACCTTTATATTAACTCTTTATATTAACTCTTTATTATTATCTTTTCAAAGTCTGGGAACTACCAAAAAAGGAATTGGTCCAGTATATTCTTCGAAGGCAGCTCGAAGTGGACTCAGAATGTGCGATCTTGTTTCTGATTTTGATGACTTTTCTGAGAGGTAATTACCATACACAGTTGTGAGCATAGTTTTCAGTGTCTCAGTAGTACTCTGCCTAAGCAATTACATCTGGTTCCTGTTATTTTTCTTAATTAAAAGTTCCTTTAAAATAAAAAATATATAATTTTATTAAGTTATACAATCGTGATTATTATCATAATTCATTGTTTGAAATGGTTAAATTACCAAATAACTGCAGATATGTAACCAGTAAAAATTGAGGGTTGGTGGGGAGTTGAGGGGGAAAACAAACAGAAACCTCAGTGAAGCATTTTTGCCTTTCAGGTTCAAAGTGTTAGCCAATCAGTACAAAGCAATATATCCTACCTTAAAGATAGATATTGAAGGGGAATTGGAAAAGCTGAAGGTAAGTAAGCCTGCTTCTGTCTCTTCGATTATACAATCACCCTCTGCAGTTACTGATACACACATCCCTTGGTGACTGATGCTTGTGCTTGTGTGAAGAGTTAGACAGTATCATGGAAAACCATATGTATCAGTGTTGGAGAGTCTGCTGCTTATCCTTAAGGACACCCTTGGCCTTGTTTTATGCGACATTTCAAAACTTGCTTTCAAGAGAGATACTGTGAATTTTAAGAAAAAGGCTTGTGTGGGGCGATTTCTTCTTGATTTCTCAAACATACAGTCTAGGAGAAAAAGCAGGATTGTAGTTGGGGGAAGTATGTTTCATTGTAAAGCAGAAAAAAAGTCTTTGTCTCAGAAAGTTAAGACCCGAAGTAAATAGTTTTCCTAAGTAATAAGCCTTAAAAAAAATATCTAGCAACATAGGAAAATGGAAATTGATAGCAGAAGAACTATGAAGACTGATTGCCAGCAAACTGGTCTTGTGGTTAATTATGGATTCCTGTGAATGGGATGGCTAAGAGTTTCCTCACTGGTATTAGGTTTTATTTGCACAGCATCCAGGTTATCTGAAAATCTTGTGAGGTGTCTTACCATTCTACCCAACCTTTTTGTTCATGCTTTTTATAGAAACTTACCTGTGTGAGATTTTTTTTTAAACCCTTAAAGTGCCAACCAAATGTGACATTGTTTAAAACCATTGAGGTGTGTGGGCAACAGGGAGGGCACGCACAATTATATGATAATTCTTTAAGAAAATCAGGCCAAAGAAATTGTCCTTCCTCTACCTTTGATTTTTAGAGCTCTAGAATAGAATATGTGGGAGTTTGTGGCAGTTCTATTTGTTTTACTTTAAACAGGGCCTGTTGCACATATTGAGTTGTAGTATTTTTATTAATATGTAGGTCTAGAAACCAGTTAGGGCTGATTACTTCATAATGCTTTATAGTTTACTTAATGCAGTTCAGGATTACAGAGTATCTGAAACTCCTTGTTAAGGTGGAAACACAACATGTATTTGTGGCTTGAGGAAAATTACTTGTCTTATGCTAATGCACTTGATTCCATTCTGAAAGACAAAGTGTTGCATTTCACATGGAGTCAATTGTTAAAATGAGAACTTCTTGTGTTCTCATGGAGGAGAAAGGTTGTATACCGAGTGATAATCTGAACATCATTGGCTTCTGGCATCCAGCTACTCAGTGGCATTCAGACATTTGATGCTTAATTCCAATAAATAACTTCACTTTTACTTAAAAATTATAGCTCACAATTGTATGCATTTTTTAGCGTCAGATGGCCAGAAGTGGAACTTCCTACATGCTGGTTTTGGAGGAGACATTTTGAACACTTGGAAATGAAAGATCAAATACAGTACAGTGATGCTTGAATATTTCTAAAGCATTCCAGAAGTTTGGATTTTTCTTTCTTCCTCATACTTGCCCCTTTTTTCTTTCCTCCTAGGAAGAATGTACATATCTGTTGTGTAAATCTGAGTTTCACATTCTTCCTCCCTTTGTTCACATTATGGCATATTTAACATGTCTTTGTTTGCTTTTCCTCTTTGAAAGGAATATGAGCATTGTTATGAGGGAACAATAGCAATTCTACTCTGGCTGCCTTTGTCATAATGAAATTATACTATACAATAGTCTTTTGTGTTATTCAGGGCTACATGGAAAAAGTAAAACCAATGGTAAGGGATGGTGTTTATTTCATGTATGAGGCTTTACATGGACCACCAAAGAAGATCTTAGTTGAAGGTGCAAATGCAGCACTACTGGACATAGATTTTGGTAGGTATGGTCTTTTTGAGACACATGTTGATATACACCTGTGTTGTGAAAAAGGAACATTAAATATAAACTCTTCTGTGGTAAGCTGTTCTCATGGCAGAAGTGGTTTCTTTTTGGAAGAACAGCACTCTCTATGACTAGCAAATAATACAGGGGTGGGTGAGTGGGTATGTTAATTAAATTATTTCAAAAAGCTGTAGACTCTCACTAGAGTAATAATTTGAATGACAGTAAAGATCAAGTGGCTTCTCTTAGAGTGTAGCTATTACTTCAGCATCTCTAAATTTTAAATGAAATAATTTTTTACGTCTGTGGAAATCACTTGAGAATAAAAATGGGGAGCTTTGAGAGGCAAAGCATATATGCTAAATACTTCTTGACTTTTGAAAAATCAGCTTGCTTTTTTCTAAGAACACTTTAAAAAATGTCTTTATATAACACTTAGTTGCCCACTGTTTCACATTGTTGGGAAAGGTGTTGGTAATCTGGATTGCTAATGAGGCAAGACTGAAAAGATTATCCCAATCTATTTGATACCCAAAATTATGCAGTTTTTCTTAAAATACTGTACGCTTGCTAATAAATTAGAAGATTCTAGGTAGAAGGAGCTTCTCTTTTATTGAGATGGTTATGTTTGATTATTATGTTGTAACAACAAGATAATCTGCTACCTCTGTGTAAGCATAAGCAACCAATGTGATTGGCTCCTGCATTTTGTCACATTTTTCTTCACTCTCAGTAGCCTTGTAAAGGCACTGTTTTTATTGTTAGGAAGATGCTAACACCTGAAATTTAAGTCTGTAAGGACTGCTGTCAAACAGTTATGAAACTGGCATGCACTCAGCTTTCAACCAATATGAGTTCTGGAATTGGGCATTTTCAAACATACTCAGTTTGAAAGCCTCTTCTTTTAACAGTAAGATATGTCTTAGATTAGTCACTGTAAGTATAAGCACCAAACTCCTCATGATAATCTGAATATTAGAAGACACATCCTTTTTTAACAAGACAAAAAAAGAAAGAGGAAAGAAGTCTTCAGATATGCTTGTCACAGGGAAATCTTTGATGCAAAACGGAGATATTTGCAAAAGAAGTCTGTCTAGGGAGGTTGTTTTCTTGTAAATGGGTGAGTATTTTGGATTTCATGTAAATAGAAGGTGCAGGCACTCTGAAACACACCATGTGTGTCTGTACCACATACAGAGTTGTTTAGATTAGTTAGATTTTTTTCCTGCTTCTGCTGTGAGACTCAAACGCAGGAGAAAATCTGCTCTCCATAGGTGGACACTTGTATTAACAATAGACAAGCCTTAGTCAAAAGGTTTGACATTGCCAATTTGATTATTAAGCATTCTGAATGAGGCTGTTGTCTGTGCTTTGTTGCATAGAAGTCTTAATATTGAAGTGAGTTTTGTGAATGTGTGTCTGTTGGTTGTGAGGGTAGTAAATCCCTGGGCTTGCAGTCCATCCCACTTTCCAGGAGCCCATAATGAAGTTCCCATGTGCATTTGTCTGGGAGTGGGAGGAGGCAGGTGTGTGGATGTGTGGTCTTCTGTGTTTTTAAACACAGAGCAATGATAAAGCAATGTAAATATATCAGGCTGGGAGATGAAAGTGAGTGAGGTGAAACTGTTCATTGACTCTGTTTTTGACATCACTAGTTATATTCACTTTTCAATACTAAGAAAAGTTTTCGTGCTGTGTTCTAAGATTAAAAACTAATTAATGCTTGCAAACTGCTGTTCCGTAGCACCTGTAAGCCGGTGCATTTCTCTGGAGCAATTTGAGGTACCTGGAGCTAATCTGTGACACCTGATCAGTCTCTGAAGGATTTTTGACTTTGTAAAGATATCTTGCTGAAAGAATTGTATTGCTTTTAGCTCCTTTTGTCTTGGTTGTTCCTCTCTTACCTATCTCTGATTCATACCAAAAGACATACAGAATAGTCTGACACAACAGGTAGACGTTTCTTGCTTATGTGCAATTTTAGTAAGGCTGAAGTGTATGTTCACAATTCAGCTGAGGACTGGCATGCTCAGTTTCATTTTCCACTACTTAAAAAAAAAATAAACCTAGGGATTTTGAGATGTTTAATTCTTTTCTTTGCAGTCCTGGCTGCATTTTGTACTAGAGACAAACTTGTACCACTAGACTATATTCCAGGAGACTTCCTTTTTTTAATGATCTTTTTTCATTTGATTATACAAAGTTGTGCTTTCCATAATTCTGCATTTCATTGCATTTTCTTATCCTTATAATGTGCTGATCAGTTCGTAGAGTTCGTATTTTATTTTTTCCTCCAAAAATTAAAATTAGTAAATCTCTATTCTTTAACCTTTTAATACTGTTTTCTTAAGAGTCTCCCTTCAAATTTTTATGTTGTTCAATTAGTGAGTATACTTAATGTAAGAAAGCAAGGCATGTTTTTCTGGTGTCTTACTCCAATTTTTTACCTGTACAATCATTCAGAATTGTTATATAGTCCATTTTTACCAGTGGAAGTAAGTAGTAAGATTTCCAATGAAGGTGGATCAGACAATGTACATACAAAGCTAAGAGCTCGTTGAATGTGTTCTTGACTGTAAAATACATTTATTGTGTGTTTTGGTTTTGAGTGTTGTAAAATCTGTGTAACTGTAGTGCAAGTACTATTTCTCATCAGGTTAGACTTTAAAAAAAACAAAACAAAACAAAAAATAGTTTAAACCCAGTGTTTTAAAGACTTTCTAAGCCCAATGTTTTGGTTTTTAATAGGCACATACCCTTTTGTGACTTCATCAAACTGCACAGTTGGAGGTGTGTGCACAGGTCTGGGCATGCCGCCGCAGAACATCGGGGAAGTGTACGGGGTTGTGAAAGCCTACACAACCAGGGTTGGAATTGGTGCCTTTCCTACAGAACAGGCTAATGTGAGTATTGCAGCCTCAGGTGGGACCTGCTGGATGAAATTACTTGGTGTGTCATGTCTGTCTTTCATTAAGTCTCTGTTAACAATGGTTAAGTGCAAGTAGGTGGGTGACAGTGTGTTTGGATGTCTCAATCTTCTGATTCTAGACTGAGCTTAAGGGACTGCCAAATGTGATTGCAATTTTCTTAGATATTTCCGTGGAATAGAAGGTTAGAGCAGGAACAAATTTTGAGAAGCTTGCCTAAAAATCGTTCTCTTGAATTAGAAAGAATGTTTTGTATTGCTGTCTTCATCCAAATGGACAGCATTGTGAAAAACTGGGGGAAGGACTTTCAAGGTAATTTACAATATACTGTAAAACGTTAAGTAAACACCTGCATCATGTATTACAAATCAAAAGAAACCTACACATGTGTCTTACTCTTAGGAAATTGGAGAATTGCTGCAACAGAGAGGCAAAGAGTTTGGTGTTACCACTGGTAGGAAGAGAAGATGTGGCTGGCTGGACCTTGTCTCACTCCGATATGTCTATATGATTAATGGATTTACTGCGTGAGTTGTTTGCTGAGCTTTGCTGGCAACCTGACAGAAAATCATGAAATACTGTAGATTACTGTAAATTGTACATATACTAGTTGGTAACATTTGCACTGTTAATATTGATCAGTTCATTGTTTTTATATTTTGATAAATTAGCTGTTCCTCATTTTTTCTACCATTAAATATTTTTACATTTGATATTTTCATACATGTAGCTTTTTCTCTCCTTTCTTCATGGAGATTTCTTTTGTTAGTTTGTCTTCAATATAAGACAGATGGGAACCCATCAGTATCTCCATTAGTATGTGTGAATATCAAAAATATGGATATGTCTTTGGGATGTTAATCAAAATGAAAGATAGGTGCATGAAACAAACTGAAAAAAAAATTCTAGCAGATCAAATAATGTAAGTACATGTTTTATTTAAATATGTAGATTTTTCTTGTTCTTTGCGGGTTTTGTTTTAAATAAGATGCAGCCAGATATTTGTAGAGCCAGTCTTTTATTTTTCTGCCTTCCCTGTAGGACAGGAACATTTGGTAAAGGACATCAACAGGCATCACGCAATGAAATGGTCATCTTAAATGGTTATACCCTAAGTGGTTAGGTATCTTGGCAGCACCCTCGCCAATTAAAATTATAACACTTAAAGCCATAGACAGATTCATTCCATTGGGGAATACTTGTTCTTTGATTTTTTGGACATTTTCATGTAGTACTAGATCAAAGGATGCAACAAAAACTGTGATTAATCCTTTTTTGTTGCTGTTGTCTTGTTTCAGTGGTTGGTTGTTTTTCAGTTCAGGGTGTTTATGTTAGACCAGATAACATAGTGTCACATGAGATATTTTTCTAAAGAAATAAAATTAATTGCAGGAATCAGTTTTGCTTGATTCTTTGTTGGTTGTGTTTTTTTGGAGTTTTTGTGGGGTTTTTTTTGTGGGTTTTTTTTTTTTTTTTAAACAATGTGATAAGATTCAAGAGTTGTTGAGCTTGTTTAACCAGAGTAATGTTTCTTTATAGATTGGCACTTACCAAATTGGATATCTTGGATGTATTTCCAGAGATCAAAGTTGGTGTTGCATACAAACTAGATGGTGAAATCATACCTCATTTTCCTGGTAAGACTGCTTATTTAAAAATTAGATTTTGGTGAAATGCAGTGTGGTACTTTTAAATGCATTTGACTTCTACTTGTAAAACTTAATAGAGCAATATTTCACTTGAGTATCAAGCCATTAATGTCTTCCAGATGCACCAGATGTATCTTTTACCACACTGGTAATTGCACCCTAAAAATACCTGTAGCAAATACTGGGGTTTGTCTTCTAGAGAGATGGAAAGAGCTGTATAAAGCTTGTAAAACATAAATGATGCTACTACTTGGCCTTTTTATTTTATACAGCCTGCATCACCTTCAAGCTAAATTGGAAGATAGTTTCATACTCTAAACTCTATTATCTTGTCCCCACTACTGTATTGATGCCCATTTTTAGCAGGCCAGGTCTTCATTTAAACGTGCAGTGAACCCTGTAAGAGAACTGGTCCTGTTGAATAGCCGTTTTTCTTTCCCTCTGATACTTTTCTAACAGTTTGCTTCTCTTTAATGATTCACAGAGCAGCCAAAAACCTACAAAAGCTACACAGTGTAAAAAAGGGACAAGGGGTGGGGTAAGAAATGAACAACTAGTTTAGGAGGCGAAAGCAAGACTATTTTCTAATGCATGACCAATATACATCTTCTTAGCATGATAAAAACTGTACTGTAGTTCCTGTGGAGGACAGTGGCCATTTTTATTTGAAGAGTGTACCTGCATGTTAAAATATTCAGCTATCACAAGTCAGTGTTTTTGTAGATAATGCATCTTGTTCAGTTTGCGATAGACATACTCCAGAAAAAAAGGAAGAACATAAAACAGTACTAAAGATTGGGCTTTTTGATTTTCATAATGTGCACATAGATGCCCATTTTCATTCTAATTGGTGCCTGAGGGTTAGATAGTCAGAGGTTACAATTTTTCATGTGATACCATCATCATCAGAGAACTTCTTGTGAGTGAAGAGATCAACCGTAGTAATTGGATACAACTCACAGCAGGATAGATGTAATTATGTATAAAGGAAAAAGTGATGATCTGCCACTAGTCCTTGAAAGTAGCTCATATCTGTTAAGAGTAATTCATAAGGAATTAAAAAAAAAATCTGTTTCTCCATGTGCTTGTGGGAGTTCTCTAACTGATTTGCTGTCCAGGATATTCAAACAAAAGTGCCAGTTGCAGTCTGAATGCATGCTGAATGACTTTGATTCAGGAAATGTACTACTCATCTTGCACTAAACCAGGGAATGCTTCTCCCTTTTTAAGACTCAGGTATTACATGATTGATACTTATATCAAAACATTAGGGACAGTTTTGTTTAGTTGAAAAGGCCTTTGAACATAATGGAGATTGCACGTTTGAATTGAGAACTACTCGGTAAATGCTTTTCCTCTAGCCCATTGTATGACCTTGTGCTCAAGCCAGGAAAACCTTTGTATGTCTCAGGATCTTGTTAGATACAACTCTTGAGGGAGCAGACTTTGTTCCCTGTATACCTCTAGGTAACAGCTGACCTTTGGTCATAGCAGCACAATGTGGCTTGCCTGCCTGTATTTTTCTTTACTGTATGAACAATTAAGAATTCTGGTAGAACTTTAGTAGAAGCTGTTGACATGCTGTCTTCCTTAAAGCGTCAGGAAGGAGTTTGAGCTGAACTTCTGGTAAGCTGGAAGATGCTGTCTCTCACAGTGCCTCTGTGTTCCACACCTCTCTTTGCTATACTCCTCACCATTTGGCAGCATTTTCAGCACACATGCTGCAGGTTACCCCTGCCCCTGGCATAAAAAACAAAAGGTAACTTTATTCCCACTTTGTGTTTTGCAGTCCATTAGACTGTTTCTGATGTCTACATTTCTGCATGCTGTGTGCTTGTATAAATTTTTTTTTTTCAAATGTGCCACTGACATTTGAATTTAATTTAGAAGAAAACTAGTCTGGGAAGCTCTCACTGGCAGACTTTTTCTTTCTCTCTCCCCTTCCTACCCTCCCACTCTCTTGGAGATGTTCATGATTTACCCTTCTTGTGAAATGACTTGTCTCTAAATTAGAAGCACACATAGTACCCACCATCTCAGGAAAAGCGTGCAATGTTTGATATATTGTTCCTTTTTCCACCTGGATCAGAGAAGCCTAGGAGTCTCACTCATGGGGTTTTTTAGCTTAGCTTTCTGTGTGTATTTTGTAATTCTCTTAAGCAAGAACCTAAAATGTCTTTTAAATTTACAACTGGCTTCAGTTGGTGTTACTGAGGCTATTGTCTTTTGCTGGCCAGTGACAGGAGTTTATGGAAGAACTTCCTGCTAGCTTTGAGCCAATCAGTTTAAAAAGAATGTGAAAGCTATGGTCTAGTTCTCTAATGCCTCCTGTCCAAGTTCAGACATCAGTTGATTTCAGCACAGAGAGACATAATCTCCAGCCCAGGAGACTTTGAAAACACAGATGAAACTGGGAAATTAGGAAACTGGGAGATTACTTTGGACAAGCTCTACTTTAATGCTTGTTTGGGTTTTTTTTTTTTTTTCCTTACACTTTTACCCTGGGCATTTGCTGTATATTAAAGAGCTGGGACACTATTCTGGATGCATCTACATGACTGTTTTCATGTTCAGTTTTTGGAAATTGCTGGACATCTTTCTCTTACAAAGGTTCCAAGGCCCCAAATCTGAGATATTTTTTCTGAGTTGGAAGTAGCATCACGTCACTCTTCAAATTACAATATCTTCATATTTGCTCTGCCTGTTATATAGTTAAGCTGTTAAGGAATATTCTAGAAACCCCAAAAGATAAATCCCTTCAGTGAAAAGCTGAGAGAAATCTAGATGGTGACTAGAACTGGTACTACACTGAGCTCAGTTTGTGGCTTGTCTTTACATCATTTTATATCACACCTGCTGGAACAAAATTAAAGAATCATTTGAAATATCAAACAATGCATCCCTTTTTTTTCTTCTCTCTTAGGGGGGAGTAAGGTATTGAACTGATACAGGCTAATGGAAGATAGTAGTCAATATTAGATTTTTCAATACCAAATGCTTTTTGCTGTCTCCCTCTAACCTCATCAGAGAGGCTTCAAAGAAAAAAGGCCTGTGGACATTGAAGATGAGGTGTTCATTCACTTTCCCTCTACGGAAAGAGGGAGGTTAGCAGCCATCTGCACTGCCAGGAGATCAGTTTGTGGTTTTGCACTTTGAGTGTGTCTGTTTTGTGGTACAGATCACCTGGGCAGCAGATAGCCCCTCACTTATTACTGCTGCCAATAAAGTGCTTATCGTTGCCTTCTTCAGCCAGACATCCTTAATGTGCCTGTCTGTTCTCATTGCCATGAGTATTGGTTCAGGATTCCCTTAACCTGAGAACACCTTGGTCCAAAACTTTGCACATTTCTTTGCTGTTAAAGACTTCAAGTACAGCAGAGCACTCTTCTTGCAGCCTTTCTCAAAATGCCTAGTCCATTAAGGCTGTCCTTACAGCACTGCTGCTGTTGAACTGTTGCCTGCATCAGGACAAATTGTTCAGTGTGCTGAGCTTGAGTTTGTTGGCTACACACATGCTGGGGGGATTAGCATATGGTTTTGTGTTTGTACCTCTGCTGGCCTCTTGCACTCAAACCCTTTTCCAGGCTGACTAGCTGTCTTGGCAGGAATGACTTGAACTGAGACACAGGGCCTACATAACATTAATTACTATGCCCTCTTCCTGATGAAGGCAAGAAGGAATGCCTGATTCTTCCCATTTTTTTAATCAATATATTTTGATAATTTTCAGACTTAAGCCCTTTGTTTTGCTGCCCTGTGTCATTCCCAGACTTAATGTTCAGATAATTACTGACTGGAGTGATTCAGTTCCAGAACAGTATGCCTAGCATGGTTTTCAGTACTAGAAATCATCACAGGATTCATAGTAAAAGTTACATTGTAGCAAGTTACTAAATGAAGGACAAAATATTGCTTCTGTTCTGAGTACTGGGAAGTTACTGTTCATATATCCTCTGGGACTCCACACTGGTCGATAAATTCATTGTATAGTTTTGGGGCAAAGGGTCTGTGAGCATCAGAAGTCTGTTAAGTCTTAACTACATCTTAGAACTGTTTAGTAAAAGGTACACTCCTATGCCATTTTAAAATATATTTTAGCTGCTTGATACTTACAAGTGGATTCTTAATTTTACTTTCACAATTCCCTCATGAAGAGGGATCTGGTTCTCAGTATTTGTTCAGAAAAATCTCAAAAACATTTTGGGGAATTATTTCCCTGAAAAGTTGTTTTCTGAACTGAAAAGGTTGTGGTTTCAGCAAAATACATGCATGTGACTGAGCACTGGAATTCCTAAAGTCTGAGTCCTGATAGTTACTGGATTTTTTTTTCCCCTGTGCTTATATTAACAAAAACCCAGACACTTTAGTGGCTGCAGTGCTTGTATTACCTTATGAGCAACCCTCTTTGTGGGAGGAAAGAATAAAAGCTTTTACCATTAGTGTTTCATAGTACAGAATATACAGTATCTATGGACATAAAATTTTTGTTTCTGTTTGCTACTCAGCCAATCACGAAGTCTTAAACAAAGTAGAGGTTCAGTATGAGACACTCCCAGGATGGGTTACGGACATATCAAATGCCAGGACGTTTGATGAGCTGCCTGTAAATGCACAAAATTATGTTCGTTTTATAGAAATGGAGTTGGGTGTTCCTGGTAAGTAGAACAGATTTTCT
Organism: Hylia prasina; assembly: GCA_013397195.1. Lineage (NCBI taxonomy): Eukaryota > Metazoa > Chordata > Aves > Passeriformes > Sylviidae > Hylia > Hylia prasina. Next base: position 169,427 of record VYXD01016844.1, on the reverse strand, counting down.
TCTTGTTGTCTGGGTTATTCCTGCTCTGTGAAATCTGTTTGGTATTTTGTGTTAATGAACGTGCAGAATACTAAAAACTAGTTTCTAACCATGCTTATTGTGCCACTGGTGCCAGTTTACCTGGTGCCACTGGTGATTATGGTATTACTACTTTTTTTTAGTTGTTGAACTCAAAATTTCCAGAAGTTTTAAAAGATATTCCTTCTTTGGCTTATACTATAGTTCTCGTTCAGTTAATTTTTTTTAACTGAATTTTTTTTAAGCGTCTTTTAGACTGGTTATAATTGGGGTTTAGTTTTGCTACTATCATAAAGTCAGTGGGACTATGAGTTATTAATTAGTATGATAAATTATATATGAGAGGAAGTATCCTGAACTGATACATTTCCCTGTGCTCCCTAATAAGTGATCCTTTGATTCCATCCAAAGCTGGGAGTTAGGACATGATGCAAATTTTTACTTTCCTGGTAGTTTATCTTTTATCATCTGTAAAAGGGATTAATTTATTATGGCAGTTTCAAGAATACCTGTTTTTTGAAGTTATCAGTGTATTCTTTGAGAACAACAGACAAAGTTATAATTTCTTAATGTGTGAATAGTATACGCTATGTTTTTCTTCAAAATGTGGTGCTTAAGAAGATGAGTTTGTATCTTATCTTAAGATAAAAGCCACTCTTGCTTTGTATTACTTACAACAGAAGTTTGCTTTTTTCTCCTGCAGTTAAATGGATTGGAGTAGGGAAATCCAGGGAATCAATGATCCAGCTGTTTTAAAGATTTCAGATGCATGGAAGAAAGCACACTCCTCAAAAGACTGCTCATTCTTAAATGCATTAGTAGCCCGCAAAGCAAAGATGTTGGAAAGATAGATTTTTGCATGGGAAGAAATGCTAGAGTTGATACCCCCAGATCAATTGCTACTCCTGAAAGAGACTCTTAACATGAACCTGTATCAATTCCTGTTCAACTGCAATTACCAGGACACTTGTCGTTGTTGTTCAAGGTGCCATCAGATTTTTTTTTTCTTTACCTAATATTTACTTCATAATGTAATTCCTGTTTGAAAATCTAAGGTAGCATTGCTTTCATGACTGTTTGTCTTTGTTATCCTCTCTCTGCTTTTGGCGGTGTTACTTCCCTGAAATTTTAGACAGTAAAAATAATGCAGTTTTGCACAGATAGTTTTACATCCTCATTATTTGTATTCCTAAAGCTGTTGTATTCTTAATGACTGCTCTTGTGAGTGATTAAAGAGGGGGAGTCTGATTTTATAATGCTATAAATGCTGTCTAAATTATTGTGTGATCTCTTTTTTAAAGAAGATGTGATGCCAAGTTGTTATGAATGTCCAGGTTTTTTTAGCTGTATAACACAGGAAACTTAATCTTTGTAACTCACAGGATACTCAAGTGTTTACCAGGAAGTGTGCCCAGAAAGTTAGAAAACGGATATTGTAAAAAGTTCATTTGCAATTATTAAAGAACCATTCTGATTTTGAGTTAAATGTTTTATAATGTTACTCCTTCTTTTCCTGGCTTTTTAAAAACTCTCTGCTTCTCTGCTTCCAAGGCGTGTATCTTAAACTGTTCCCCTAATTAAATGGGGTTATATTTATATTCTGTGAGAAGTCTAACATTTTGGTGCCATTTTAAAAATTCCTTTCTTCAGAGTCAGTTGAAGATCCTTCTCTGGAGGATTGCCAAAGTGCAGGCGCTTCTGTATTTATACATTGAAGATGCTTTAAAATAACATTTATTGTATTCCATGTATTTGCTTTGGGCGTGGGGTAAATAACAAGTGTTCACCTCAAGACCTCTGACATATTTTGGATTATTGTTGGGAAATGTGGAAGTGTTCCAGAACTATTTAAATTTATAACCATTATTATCTATTCCAAAGAATCTGATTTCTTTTTGCAACAACACAGTAATTACATTTTCCCTTTCCAGATTACTGGGAATGACTCTGTTTTTACACACTGTGCTATGGTACTCATGTGCTTCCTTTTGACTTCAAATAAAACTTACTTTGTTTCCTAAACCCAAGTTTGTATCAGGGTGGGGCAACAGTTCTAGATTTAGTTTAGTATATTTTGGCTGCATACAAGAATATATGAATGAATATAAGAAACTTCTAATGCAAAATAAAAGATACGAGGCCTTTTTGTTTGTCTTGAGTAACCACATGTTGCCTGAAATGGAATAATTTGTTGGACTATGCTGCTGCTGAGGTGGTTAGCACAGTTTTTATATTCTAAGTTGACACAAAATAAAATTGCTTATCTCAAGAGGAGAGACAGGAGGGTTGAAGGATAAAACTACTGGTTTTTAAGGAGCATTTTCTATTGAATTGCTTGCACGTGACAGAGCAGTTACTGGGGTCTGTATTTTACTTGCATAATAATGAGGAAAGAAGTGGATACCACAGAATGCTGGAAAATTGGCAAATACAGTGGGAAACCTTTGTATCAGCATTGCATGTAAAGATGATTCTCATCAGCATTAAAAAGCAAGCAATGTCATATTTTTATTTTTCTGGAGAAGATGAAGATGTAGTTTTGCTGTCAGCCTTGCAGTCCAGGAGAGAACCATACCATCCCTCCCTAGCTAGAGACAGCTTGAATTGAAAATATTTTCCTAGTTCCTGGATGGAGAGAAGGAGAGCTAGAACTGTGTGAAACAGAAATTCCAGTGTTTAGTTAGCAGGAAAAAAAGGGAATTGATGTTGCAGTGTGAGCAGCAGGTAATAATTACTAAGTATTCTTGCTCCCCTGTAGCTGTACGAGGCACCAAGGCCATTTGTGCTGTCAGTGAAACTACCAGCCAAAAACTGGGCCTAGCTGGTTCAAGAAGTGAATAAATAAATAAATGAGGGCATGTTTCCTTCTACAGTCAGTGAATAAATAAAACACATCTATGGAGCTGTGTTTCACTTCTGCCAAGCAGAGACTTTCAAGTTCAAGGTTTCAGTTTTTCCTTGTTGTAACCCCACTGTACAAACTACCATTGTTTTTCAGTGGAGGAATTCATATTCCCAGATGCAACAGTATTTCTGAGCAATACAGCAGTAGCCTAAAATGATATAAAATATTTGTTCAGTAATTTGAAAGAAACAAAATAGAATTTCCTTGCATGCAATAGTGATTTATATTCTTTTGCTATTTTCTAAATTCAGCTGAGATTTTTCTTTGATTCTTCCATTCAAGGGCAGGCCTGGAAAGTTGAAAACATTCTCCTACCAGTACTGCTCCAGGATATATGTGGTCTAGGATCTGTTGGTGTGTATTTACTCCCATGACCAGGAACAAAGAATTTTTCAATTTCAGGTGGTTAGACTTGGCATCTGTAAAGTGTTTTATGTTGTCCCTGCTTAGTTTTCCCTGAGTTTTCCTGGAGTGAATTCTTGGGCTAGTGCTCATTTTCTTTGTGTCAAAGAATGCTTATACCCTACCAAATTTCCCCTTCCTCCAGTGTTACCTTTTCTCCCCCTTACTTCACTTGTACAGGTGGGGAAATAGTTGGGATGTTGTCACCAACCTCAGTGTGGTGGGAACAAATACTGTAAGTTACAGGGATTTTTTCAAGCTTCATGTTCAACTGTGGATCCAAGAAGGAAGAAGAGAACAGCACCCTGATACTTTACCTTCAGCTCTGTGTCAGCAGGGGCAAAGGTAAATGGCTTTGAAGATATACATAGTTTTTTAGCTCTAGATAAAATTCTGTGTTCTGCCTCCCCCCTACTTCATTAGTCAGTAAAGGAGTTGAACTAATTCTCAAAGGAATTGTCCCACTCATTGGCAAAAGGCTTTCTGTTGTCTGTCACAGGCTAGTAGTAAGCTGTGGTAAAAAGAAAAACCTTCATACTTGACAAGCATCTATTTCTCGGGCCCTTCCTCTGTGCTGTGTCTCTGAAGGCTATTCAGTCACTGCCATGTGTAAGGGGAGAGGATGGCAGCATAGGATAGTAGCTGAAATTGATTCTCCTCAAAGTGTCCCCTCCTGCTAATGGGATGTTTACAGGAGGCATGGATACCTGTTAGACCAGACAAGGCTGATGACAGACAAGGTATTTTGATCTCACTCTGTTCTTGCTGCCACTGAAATATTTACGAGGCTCAATCTCCCAGGCTTGTGCTGTACCTCAGCACTTAATAGCCCTTATGTCCCTACAGATTAGTGAGCCTCCTTTACTAACTAAATAAGGGAAAGTGAGGAATACTTCTGCTGCTTAGCTTTTCCATTTGTGTTCCACATGTAATTGCATTTTGACATGCAGCTAATGGACAAAATCATCAAATGAAGGGACAGATGTGCTGTTGATGTCATGGTGCTTTTGTCTACCATCATCCTCGTAATCTACTTTCTAATAAAAGATGATAGTTTCCTTTTGTTGTCACAGCCAGCTCGCTTACTGAAACATAATCAAAGGTGTGACTAGTTTAGAAAAAGTAATGGGCAAAATAGCTGGGAAGGTAAGAGACAGTGCAATCAGGTGAGTTTTTTTTCTCCTACCCATACAGTTTGTGGTCTCTGAAACTTAAACCTGATAGTATAGTAATGAAACACCCTTCTGCTGTCTGACAGCTTTACATACTGCTGGTAAGTTATAGACTGCTGTGCATGCCTGTGTACTCACAGCTGATGCATTAATGACTTAAAATTTTACACCATTTTTTGTTGATCAGAGTGTAACAACTCATTCGACATTTCATCTTTAAAATACCTTGAAATAGATACACATTCAAATATCCCATTGTGTTAAACCCCAGCTTCCTTCACTGCCACTTTGGAACCACTAGTCAAGTATATCAAAGCAAGGTATTTTCTTATACCCCATTACATTTTTTCACTGTTCAATCTATTTGTGCGTGCATCCAGGTACTTTCTCTTCAGCTCTTCTGATGCGTGCTGCTGAAATTATCAATAGTATATTTGAGTAACTACTGTTAGATAACAATTGCCCAAGTGCAGACGGTTTTCCTTGTCTTGTTCCCTGGTTGAAAGTTGTTGTCTTGTGATTACAAAAGGTGGTCTGGTTATTACAGAAGGAACTGGGGTACCTGGGTGTTGGTAGTTGGCATGGCTTTGGGGGCAGTTCTTTTTTCCAAAACATGAGACAACTATTCACTTTTTTCTACTTTTATTCACTTTTATTATTTGACTTCACTTTTATTCACTTTTTTCTCCCCTGCATGCAACTTAGGACTAGCTTGTTAATAGTGAAGTACACCTCCCTAGTTCATCTTCATGTCCCTCTTGACTGGAAAACCAGCATGGATCACTTAGTTATGTTGAGAAAGGACAAGTGAGTTGTTGCATTGAATGAAGTGTGATTGTACCAGTTACTGGTGGTCTTTTCTTGAGAGCTGAATTGGTGGTCAGGATGGAGCTTTGTAGTTTACTGGAGCCAGTTGCAGTTTACTGAAAGGTCTGGGCAAAAAGCATAAATCATTCTGTAATCTCATGCTGACATATGGTGTGTAAATACCATGATCCACCCAAAGGGTAGCCAGCATTATAAATGTACTTTCTAATCTCCTGCTGAAATGAGCACTCAGTATAATGCAGCTGTAATCTAATAGATATTAACAGCCTGAGAATGTACAGTAAGACCTTAATAATTCAGCATTGTTCGATTGGCTCCATCTGACTCGTAATTAGCCTGATAAGGGTTGTGCCTCTTGCAGTCAAGCAACTCACTGCATTAGCTTAATAGAGAATAGTATCAATAGAATTTTCAAAGCCTTGACTACTCAATATAAATAGTCTACAACATTTTACTTTTTTTTTTTTTTTT
>VYXD01016844.1:146285-163569 GCA_013397195.1 Hylia prasina | reverse complement strand
TTTTTTTAGTGAATACCCCCCCCCCCCCTTTTTTTTTTTTCAGCATTTTCCATTCTAGATTCTCAAATATATGATAAATTCCGGCCATGCAGTGCTCCAGGTATGGCTGAAAACTTTTGAATGTAGCTTTGGTTTCCTCTGCCTGGGTTCTCTTGTTCCTTTTGTAGATCAAAGTCATTAAAAAAAAAATCACTCAAAGTTGTTGCAGTGTTGACCACAGTAGGCATAAAAGGGAGAAGGCTTATTCCATGGGTCTCATGGGTTTACTCTGATGCACAAACTTACCCGGGAGCTCCTCTGGATGTATGTGACTTGTGGAGCCATCCTAGCTGCCCATGACAGAAACCAGACATCCTTTCCAGGATGGATGAACAGCTGAGCTGAGGAAGCAAGCAAATAGAGGATAGTAAAGGTAGAAGCAGCAGAGCAAGAATCCCACCCGAGCTTTGGAAAGGGTTTTTTTTTGTTTTTTTTTGTATAACAGTCATGAGCAATTTTGTACAACAGTACAGAGCTTACAAATGAATAAGGGGATGACATTGATAACAAGGCAAAACCATGTCTCTGTTGAAAAAAATGTGAGTTTATGCAGATGAATGGATAATTTTATTTTTTTTAAATATAAGAAATAAAAGCTGGGTAGGCTTTTTTTTTTTTTTTTTTTTTTTTTTTTTTTTTTTTTTTTTTTTTTTTTTTTTTCCTCCTAAAAAAGTACTGCTCTGAAATGCTAGCAATCTTCAGTGGATTTTTTTATGCAACTAACTTGATAGCCTGACCTGTGCAGATACTGTGTGCTCTGTGGTTTAGGAGGTTGGTGGCAAGGTCACTGCAGGACCTGTTAAACTCCCTTAGCTTCTTGTGCAGAGTGTAACATGTCAAATTCCTATAAGCATTGGTCTAAAATATTTGGGTGTTTTGTTTGTTTGTGCTTTTGTTAAGGAGCTGCTGCTGAATCTAAAGTAATCTGCTTATGTGGCTTGAATGTATTATTAATCTCCATTTTGATAGCAAAATTCACTGTGGGATAGCATGCCTATTAGGAATCCCCCAGGAAGAAAAGAAACAGCGTCTGCATGTAATACTAAAGGCTCTACAAAAGGTTAAATTTTGCAGAGCTATGGGAGTTTCTAGAATGAGTTGCACAATATTAGTGACAGGTCTTAAAGTAGAAACTAATGCAGGAACCAGTTGACTTATTTAAAGGGTATTTTATTTCAGGGCAAAAATGTGCTGTTCTGTGACTCAAGGCAGAATTTCTTCACAGTCTGATTCATTATATCCATGGTCTGATATGGTCTGCTTGTTTGTCACAATTAAGTAATAATTTATTCTACCTCCTGAGGAGTGAAATTTGGCTGCTGTGTGTAAAACACTGACTCACCCAGTATTTGGAAAACAAAGTAGATGTTTTCTGTGTCTTGTTGCCCATCAAATTTGGTGAATTATGTTTCGGCTATTCCATAGCAACTACTTCATTGGAGTGTGAATTAATATTGTAGCTCCAGGAGTTTGATGTTAAAATCGGTTCTCACCAGAGATCTTAAGTAGGAGTATTGTTTTGAATAGTATCATGACACAACCATCTTAGAAACTCCTTGAACACATCCACAGTTCATTTTTTTCCCTGAAACTAAGACCACTGCATCTTCCACTTAGTTGCAGAGCACGACGTAAAAACTCCTTATCCAATCCAGTCTACAAAAGAATGTATTTTCATGCTTTAGATAATTTCAGTCAATCTTGGAAAATGTAGCTATACAACATACAAAAGTGACAACTCCAACACTCACACACAATATGAGCTGTTGAGAATCACTGTTATATTTACCAACATTTCCATATCCCTGTCAGCCAGTTCTGCACAACTGTTGTCCTCATCATAAGTCAGCAGCACCAACAGAGATTCCTCTCCTCTTCCCAACTCGTCCCCGGGGGTGATTCTTCTCCAGTTTTACCCTGGCGTGGCTTCAGCGGGAAGCATTCCTCATCCCTCATCTTTGGGAAGTGGGGGAGGTTGCATCTTCCTTCCTCCAGCAGGAATCATGTATTCAGGTTGCCAGCCCAGCTACCTGAGAGAATGCCAGTAGTGACTGTGTCTACTACAGAATCTACAAGGTTTCTTCCAAACTTTGGGTTGCTTGCCTGTCTCCTGGTGTACAATTCAAGGGCCCTTGTTTCAGAATTTATCTTTCACCCTGGATATACATCCAGAAATAGTTTCTAAAGTTGCCATTAGAATGCTTGGGTAACCTCTTGTAACTTTGCACGTAAAACTTTAGTTACAAGTCTCAGAAGCTTTTCAAACCTGCTGTATTAAAAAAACCTCACCATGCTGTGAGCAAGAGTGGCTCCAGTCTTAACAGAGAGCCCCATCAGGAGGAGAGGAGCCTAAGGCAGAGGTTAAATACTTCCATGTAGGGACCTGCAGGGAGCATGTGCAGTCAAGGGGAAGCAGTACATCCAAATGCCACAGCCACACAATTAAAATTGCATGACCATCTGTAATCTACTTGTTGTGCTAAATAATAATAATCCACTAAAAAATAGCCTAATCTTGGTTTTGCACTTTCTTGAACTTAACATGCTGAAAAGGAATTTTTTTTCCAGGACAAAGTCTGTACTGCTGTTGAGAACCAAGGCAGGCCATACCTGTTCAGTTTTTTACTTAAGTGGTATTTCTACTTACAGAGTGGGCAAAGGCTGAGGCTGCAATGTGGACCTTTGCTGGTCCATGCAGTGAGGTTACAGACTTAAATGATGGAATGAAGATCAGGAAAGGCAGATCTTGCAGGTACAATCACAGGTGCTGTCAGCTTGGGCTCCCTTTTCCCTGCTAAGCTGGTGGGAGCAAGACCCTCTGCCTCACTAGGCCTGGCTTTGTGATAGTTCCTCCTTTCCTTACTGGTTTTCAAGGGGCAAGGGGAGCAGTCCCACAGGTGTCAGCCTTGTGAGTGCATTTTGGAATGCTGTTTGAGCCAGGTTACTAGCAGTGTTGCAGCTGACTATGTACACAACAAAATGGAGTGGTGTCTTGGGAGACTAAGAGCTAGACAAGGGAGAGGATCTGTCAACAAATCACTTGGAAACTTGTGCCCCTGCACACCTGAGCCACCATCCTGAGTGCTGCTGCACTTTGGTAGATTAGACTGTAGTACCTGCTAGTCCTCAGGTTGCATTCTCCTCAAGTTACTCCTAGATCTGAGTGTAGGAGCATCTCCTAATTGGTGAAGTTTAAAGAAGTCAAAGGGTGAGAAAATAAAAAAGATCTGACATTGGAGGGAGCCCAGGGTTGAATCTTAAAGGGTAAATCTTTTTCTGATGTCTTATTGGACGTACTCTCCAGTGCATCTTACTTGCTGTAAACAGAAGGTAAAGCTTTCTGTAACCTTTCTGGAATTAGAAGCATAGGCGTAATTTGAGTCTGGATTTTTTTATGCACCCTTCTGTCATATGAGCTACGGCCTACATCTCAGCACTGGAATAGGGAGACCTCAGGAAAAACAAGGTGGGGCAGGGAAGAAGGAAGGGCTTTGCCTTCCGAGACACAGAGTCCTGGAGCCAGGAGAGACCATGAGATTCTGGGATAGGAGGAGGATTTCTGCCTTTAGTGACAGAGACCTCACCTCTTACCCTGAGACTTCAAGCCCTCTGTGCTAATCTCCTTGTGTTTCACCTTTGGAGAGTTTCTTCACCAGCCACTTAGATCCTGCCACAGCAAGTTTGGGCTTTGCTGTTCTGTGGTCTGTTTGCTATGGATAGGGAGGACAGGGTATTCCGTTTTTTCCCTGCAGCACTGTTTTGGATATTTGCTGTGTCCCAGTTTTTTCCTCAGGCTAATCAATTATCTGAGTCTCAGCTTGGAGGTCATTTTTAAAGATGTCCAAGGCAGTGTGTCCAAGGTTTATTTTTTTCTGTCCCTGGAGACCTGAAAATGGTCACAGTTTGTTCACTGATGTTTGCATGTGAGTGTAAGGGATGGATGGCATCAAGTATCTTGTATCAGGAAATCTAATTATGGATTGTGGTATGATGTTTTCCAGCTTTTCAATGTCATAGCTTTGCTGATTCATATTCCAGTCCATTTTGCATTTGCCTTATTGATATTTTTTTTGCTTACACGTAGAAACTTGCCCACAGCCCTAGTGCCTTGCAGCCTATTTTTCTCAGACCATTTCTCTAATTTGTTAAAATCATTTTGAACTCTTACCCTGTTTTCTAATGTACTTTTAGTTCCTTTCAGCTTTGCATCACCTGCACATTTACTAAGGACACTGTTTTTACCATTGCTGGCTTCCCTGATGAAAGATTTGAATTGTATGAAAACGGGACCCATTCACTGAATTGCTTGTTTGAAGGTGAACCACTTTGTAGGTGTGATTTTTTTTGTTGTTCATTTGTTTGTTGCCTGACCACCTCTGCACCTACTCCAAAGCAGTTTCATCTAACCACATTCCTTTGCTGGCTCATGAAAATATCCTGCAAGTCTGAATATGTCACCATTTGAGCTGATACCAACAGCTTGCCAATGCTGTCAAGAAAATATCCTGATCTTTGCTTTGTGTTTGCTGAGCCTTGTGCCAAACCAGTTTGCCTTGCTCACCTAGAGGTGGTGCTGCTTCCCATGAGGGGAAAGGTTGAGTTTGCCTGTTGGATGAAGATTTGGGAGGCAAATAAACAATATTTTCATTAATTTCTAGCTAATCATAAATCTTAAGTCTAGGGCAATCTTAGATAACTGGCTGTAGCTGGATGGTTTTTTGTGCCACTTTTCTTTTTGTGTGCAAGCACTCTGAACATACTTGTTCAGTCAACCACAATTCATTAATTAATATGGATGACAGCTCTGTGTACTGAACCACTTAAAAGAAACTCCAAAAGGGACCCACACCTCATTGATACCAAGCAGCCTTCAGAGCAGGATGGAAAGGGGTCTCTTCACACGGACTGCTTTGCTCACTCCAGGCTCTGGCCATTCCCACGGGAGCCCAGTTCAGCTCTCATCCAGAAGCAGGTGATGTAGGTCAGATTCAGCCCTCGCATTCAGCAACCCTTCTGTCTTCCTGTTTTCTCCTTTCAGACAAAATTATATCAACGTGGTGATCTTGGTGCAGGTGGAGTCTTGTCCCTGGAAGAGCAGCCTGCCCGCTGTGGCACTGCACAGGATACCAGAGCCAGAAAAAGCCAGGGACAGAGGCTACATGCTCGAGCTGGCCCTCAACTTGGCGAGTTGGAAGAACAATTTGCAAATTCAGCATAGGCAGTAAGGGAGAAAACTAGACACAGTAAATAAATAGGCAGAGGGGGCAGCCGTTCTTGGGGGCAGAGCTGGAATTTAAAAGGTTGTGACAATGCTGACGGCCATGGTCTGTGCCTAGCAGGAGGGAGATTTCATGAATCCAACTCATTTCCATTATCTTTTTCTTTCTTAAATAAAGAAAAAGAACTGAGAAAATTTGCCTCTTCTGCCAGCCTGCCCACCCTGCCCCCGAAGTTTCCCATCGCCGCACTTGCGTTGGATCTCGGGCTCAGCATTTCCCTTCAGCTGCTGCCCTGCGCAGGGGCTGCTCAGGAGCGGCGGCCGCAGCCCCGACAGAGCCGAACCCGGCGGGCACCTGAGCCCTGCCCGGGGCCGGCCCCGGGCCCCGAGCGCGGAGACAAAGGAGCCGCATCTGAGCCCTGCTGAGGCTGCACTCGCCGGAAGAAACCTAACAATTCTTATTTACCAAATTGACAAAATCCTATCATTGCAATTAAGGGGATATGTAATTAACTGTGTCTTAATTACAGCAGCTGCCACTTCATCTGAATGCAGCAATTTGCGGAGAAACCGGGGGAGATGCTTTAAATTCGTGTGTGTAAACAGCGCGAGCACAAACAGAGCGGCGTGCGCGGCTCCCGGGGCCGCGGTGCCCGTCCCGGGGGCACGGGCGAAGGCAGAGGCTCCCCGCCCGCCGGCCTGGCTGGCCCTGGTGCCTCTGGAAATCCCTCGGGAGGCAGAGAGCTTCAGGAAGCCCTGCCGCAAACCCATCGCCCCGGGCTGCTTGTGCCCCGAGCGGTGGGGCTGAGCCCTGCGCCGCAAACCCTCCTGGCAGAGGAACGCTTGGAAGAGCCTCTCCTGACTCCCGGCCTCTGTGGGAGCAGCGTCCCGCGGTGCTTGTGCCGAGCGCACTGGGCGAGGTGGATTTCGCTTGGTCTCTCGCCGAGCAGTTTCACGGCTCCATCGCTCCGGGCCCGCCGGACCACCTCTGCCAGCCTGTGTCCTCTCTGTCCCCTCCGGCTCCTGCAGGTGTGCGGGATATTTTAAAAGCTTCCGCATCCTTTGCTGCTGCGGCCTCAGGTGACTAACGTGGGTCACTTCCTGGGAGCTGCTGTGGACTTCTTCCCTGTGTGCCAGAGCTTTCCGTGCTGAGGTACCCAGAAGGTCAGGGTGTTTGCGGGCTCATTTGGGTACAAACCACTTAGGTTTCACCCCCTTTCCAGCCCATCCCAGTGACCGCCAGCTCCTAGTTCCTGCCTGTAACCGGAACTTGGTGACTGGCTGTGCTGGCTTAGGGCGGCGAGCTGTGACAGAGTGGATGTGGTTTTGGATGTGGTTTTCCATACCTTCAGATGCAGCATGGACTTCCCTGCACTTCCCGGGCAAGAGCCACGGGCGCTCCGGAGGGTGGTGCCCTGCTGGGATCGCTTCCCAGCCCCGCTCCCCAGAGCCGACTGCTCCTGGAGATCAGGCGGAGGGGCCGTGTTATCCCTCCGTGCTTACGCAGCTTACCCCCGTCAGCGCAGAGCATCTGTGCCTCAGGTACGGCTCACAAACACTGCGCTAAGCCCAGAAGAATTAATTGCTGAGCTTGAAAAGAGCCTTGCACACCCCCTCTGCCACTGCTAATAAATAGGATTGATGTCACAAAGGCTGAGGACTGCGCCTGCTTAAGTTGGCAGACATCACTGGGGCTTCATAATTCAGCTGCATTGATTTGTCCTGTATGTTTCACATGTGAAATAAAGCTCCTCTCTGTCAAGTCAGCATAGGAAGGATATCCTGCTTGTTATTAGCAACATTCCTCTGGTTTCCTAACTGAAACCTAAATTCTTTTCTTGGTGCTTCAGTAATGGGCATCATCACAAAGACTGGATTATTAAAACATGCTTCAAGAATTTGAAAACGTGGGATGGCATCCTTTCACCATTTAAATCATGTCACAACTTCCATGGATGCTGGTGTAACCAGAATTTCACCACCTGGCACTTCTCAGCTGTCACAAACTCTCTTCACATCGCTCTGGGGGCCTCTGCATTGCACTCAATGGCACTTGGAGAAAAAGACACAATTAAACTTGTTAAAACTTGTCCATGTTAATCTCTTAAAAAGCACTTAGTCATTTTAGATTTCCATGCTGAATCAGGCTTCGTGGAAAACTACTGATGTTTCTCTTTCTGTCTTCTTTGGGATGGAGCACACAAGCTGCATTGTGTTTTTAATAGCAGTTATATTTGCACGGATACATGGCCTTTATTTCATCAACCTTCACATTTTGCTGCCCACCTTTGGAAAGGTGAAAGGATATTCTCAGTTATTTCCTTGGGACTTGTCTGTGGTGTTACTGGTTGTGACTTGGGTACAGTTTTAGTAGGAGAATTAAAAAAAAAATAGAAGAAAACAAAGCAGCCTTTCAATTTTTTTTTAAGCAAAGTGGAGTGCCTAGGCAGGAGTGATGTAATTTTCACAGCTCTGGACAACTTCAGCTTTGACTGATGTATTTTATAGGCAGTATGGGTGCCAGCAGTCTGGCTTTTGGTAACAGGATTTGGAAATGCCACCCAAAGGTTCCATTGTCATCCAAGTGACCTTAGCAATGATCACAAAAGTGATGCAGAAAACCGCACACCAGAAAAATATCTTCTCTCTGTGTTCCCTGTTTGATAGGTGCATGATTTCATCCTACCCTGCTGACACCACCACATTCATAAGATGCATAAATACTGTCAGCACAGGCACCTACTGAAGATCTCCCTCGACCCTGCCAGAGGCTAAGTAAACTATGTTTGTTCTCCCATGTGTAAACACGGAGAGACAAACCTGTGGTCGGTCACACTTAGGCACTTTATATTCGAGCACCAGCCATGCAGTTAAAATGTGGTTTTTTTCCATCAAGGTGTTTGACAACAGTGAATGTCCCAGACTCAGGAAGTGGTGTGGCAACACTGTTGATCTGTGAGAGCTCTCCCTACCCCTGTCCCTGTTGTTTCAGTAGCTGAGATCCCTGGATCAGAGGGACTTGCTGGTTTTTGTTACTGCACCCCCCAATCCACAGCGTCTCTGTTCCCCAAAGGCTGGCCCCTCTCTGCAGGAGGCAGGCAGGGGCTGCTGGCTCTGTCAAATCACAGGGTACAAACAAAGGACCGTGAGGAACTGGAATGAGATCACCAAATCCATTTGATTTATTTGGGATTTGAGCCGAGGTCTTCTGGGTGAAAGTGAGTGCATTAACCCACTGTGGGAGCTAATTCCTTTCCTAGTCGTTATTCAGGCATCATTAAAGTACGCATTGTGCTGGAGGTCAAATCAGATTACTCTAAAGAATTTGGAATGGGAAAAATGCAGGGGTTTTTTCATCAGCCTATGTGTTTGGTTACCTCAGTGTTTAGCTATTTATATTGTGCCCGTCACTGTGGCATGTCACTCTATAAACAAAGGGATGCTCCAAATCTCTTATTATTTTAATGGCATTAATGTTCTTCATCTGGGGAAAAAAAAAATCCCTCTGGAAGATAACAGAGTAAGTGGTTTAACATAAACAGCAGCTCTGTGAAAGCTGCTCTCTGAGGCTCATCCGGGCAGAACGTCCCACAGCCCTGCATCCACACCTGCAGGTGCTCTGGCTCCCCACAACGCCAGGGACAAGCACCCACTAGTGCAGGAAGGGCTGACCTGCCACAGCAAGGAGCGTGAAGGGGGGTGAGAGCCTGGGTCTGACCCTCACGGGGAGGGAGAGGAGCAGCACTGCGCGGCTCTCAGCCCCCGTGCCCTTCCCTGCAGAGCTCTCCTCAGAGGCGTCAGGTGGGTGCCTCGTTCACATCACACGCTCTGGCACCAGGGCAGAGAAGCAGCACATGGGCTGGATCAGGGAGTATTCTTTTCTTGGCCATTCCTAAAGATACAGCTTGGATCTTTGATCCAGATATGTGATCCAGACATATGCCGCCTTTATCACAGAATGGAAAGATGCTGGAGGGGGATCAGCGAGGCAGAAGCAGGAGCAAAGGAAGGGTGCAAGAAGTCAGCTCCCACCCCAGAGAAACCTGTCTGGCTGTTGTGGCAGCAAGGGGAAAGGACCCAGGAACTGGAAGCAACTTGAAAACCAGATCGAACTAGTCTGTTGCTGTAAAATAAGATGATGGTCCCCTTGGGGACACACAGTGGCTGGGAAGGAAGTCTAAACATTGAGACTATTTTAGACTCTGAGACACACAGGTCATAGTCTTGGTGTCTGGCACACTTCTGTGAAGAGAAGAGGAAGGGTGAGAGCACCAGCTGGCTGTACTGGGGATGACAGGCAAAGGATTCTTCTGAGGCTGAAAGAGGCTTCCATGAATTTGTATCTGTGGGGCTTTTATTTAACCTTGTTTCATGTGGAAACAAGGCCAAGACCATCATCCTGTTAGCTCCCTCCAGAGGAATCCCGAACTTTCTGCCAAAAATCCTGAAGTTTGATGAAGGTGATGATCTCAAACATCTTCAGTCTCTGCAGTTTGGTTCCTTTGTCAGAATGGGTACCTGAGAAGAAAAGAGAAACCAAAACCTGCAGAACCTCAGGAGCAGCGTTAGCAGGTGCCATGAAAGAAAGGAGATTTACAAGCACTGAAGCAGCAAATATCTGCCTTCTGCAGCACAAAATGGAGAAATTGCTAAAGAGAGCACATTTGACACGAGATAAACCAGGAGCAGGACATGCACTTGCAGATCTAACCTGCAGAATTTGATCTGCCCAGCAGCATTTATTTGTAATTAATTTCAAACTGAATCTGAAATTCCCGTGAGTTTCTCCATGCCGGGATTGAAACATGTTTGTGTGCTTTGAAATTGGCAGGATGGAGTTTAGGGGACATAGGAGATGTTCTGAACTGCACTGAGCTGCACTGAATGGCAGTGCCCAGTCAGCATGGGAGAACAGGGTGGAAAGGTGTGCAAACCTGAAAGTGGGAGGAGCATTCTCCTGCCTCCTTCACCTCTCTTCATGTGCAAGGGGCTCAGAGAGGCTGAGAGTGCTCTTCAGGCACTTCCAGTCCCACTGGCTATGAATCAGATACAGAGGTGAAACAGTGTGTATCCAAAATGTCTTATTTCCTGGCCAGTAGCACTTGGAGATGAGTTCATTAAGTGCCAGATGAGGATTCAAGCCATGTAATTCATGTTTCAATCTAGCATGCAGGCTTTGTACATTAAAGGAGGGATACAAATTGCTGCCTCTGTTTCTAAATATCCCGGTGCAGGCCCTGACTTTGCCCTGCAGCAAGAGATGCTGGAAGCACAGTGTGAGATCAGCTTGCTAAGGTGGAAATTACTTGGTGCATGGAGTCCCAGCGGTGAAAAGCACTTTGTGACATGCCAGGGATGGTCCTTCTCTTGCACGCTCCTGGATTTCACCCAAGACAGGTCTGCGCCCTCATTGGGAACAAGGACCATCTATCATCTGTGTATTTCTGTACATTGAAACATAAAAACTGGGGGCAGTCATTCAGGTAGTGGGCAACCTGGAAAAATATCCTGATGGCTGCTTTTGCCTTCTCCCCCATATATGAGACACCTGGACCAGCTCCTCATTGCCTACACCTTTACTGACCTAGTGGCCTTATACCTCCAGTGCAACACTTGCAGGATAATGGCTGCAGTCTCCTCACCTAGCAACTTCTTCCTTGTGGCATGTGATGGCTTTTGGGACTGACCTTCCATAGGTGCTGGGACAGGAGGCTCGTGAGCCAAGGCACCTCTTTGGGGCAGGATCCTGACACACAAATACCCGCTGATCAGCACAGCTTTGTTCTTCCAGTAGCAAGGATTCATTCTACAGGATGAACTGGGATGATTGCACTCCTATAGTTTTGGGCCTGCCTGCTCCAGTCTGGCAGCTTGGCAGGGTCCTGAATTTGGCAATAGCCAGCCTGCAGTGACTGTGGGATGGTGGGAATGGGAGTTGATGCCCCATTCTTCCATAGGGATGAGGCTGGGAGGGACCTAAATACACTTGATGCTGACTGGGTGGACCAGTGGATATGTGAAAGCAGAAGCCTGCTGAGAGCCTGCCCTGAACCACTGAACCATTGGACCATTGTTTGTTTTTGTTTTCAGTGTTAAAGAAATATTACAAAAGAATTGCACTGGGGAATGGTAATTTAACCCTTGAGGGAGCCCATTCAACACCTTGTTGGATGACCGTGATGTTTACCTCTAGTTCTGCAGTGGTAGCAGTATCCACTGATATCTTGTAAAAGACAACTGGGGCAGAAGTGATGCTTATGCTGTGAAATAGGTCAAACGTGATGCGACACCTTATCTGTTTAGCTGTAAACCCCACCATCCCTCCTCAGCCTCTGTATTGATTATCTGGCGGGTTTAAAATGCTGCTGAAACCTCTGTCTGTCGCCTCATATCACTGCATTAAGGAGGAGGCACGGCCCTATGTCCTTTCAGCTCAAAGGATCTAATTATTGTATCTCATTTCTGTAACCCAGGAAAAGAGAGAGGGCCATCCTAATGCACAGATGGCCTGCAATTTACGTCAGGAGCCATGGGATTAGGGACTGTCCCAGCAGAGAAAGCTCACTGGTCTTTCTTTTATTGAACTGTCTGCAAATGATGTGTAGTCAGAATCTCGGCCACCTGTGGCCATTAAACATCCAGTGGTTCTTTCTGCAGGAGTAACATCCACACCCAGAGCCCATTCAAGGTGGGGTGTGTGTGTGTGCAGGTGGAAATATACTCCAGCTTCCTAAATCCCACTTCCTGGCTGCATTGCAAGAAAGAGGCATTACCTTCGTCCTGCCCTGAGTTTTCCAATATTGTTATTAAACTGTAGGAAATCAAAGTTTCTGCATGTTGTCTCAGAGCTGGGAATTTTTCCACTGTGAATTCAGAAGATCCAAATGTGTCATTCTGGTTTGTGAAGTGCCTGGGAACAGTGCTAACCAGTTTGAGAAGAAATCTTTAGTTCAGCAGAGATTTTAATGAGGTTGTAAAATGTCCCAGAGTATGCTAAAGACCAAAAGATTACAAACAAACAAACAAACAAAAAAAAAAAAAAAAGAGAGAGAGAAAAATTTAATGCACTTCTACTTTCACCTTAAATCATTTGATTCATATGAGAGACTAAAACATCCATGTAGGAGCTGAACTGCTGGGGGAGCAGGCTTGGTTCTGACAATAGCAATGATGCAGCCGTGTCATGAGTAGGCGCTTCGTGGTACTGGGTGGAAATGTCTGGAAGAGATACCAACCACATTCAGGCTTGTTCTTGCCCTAATTGCCTGACTTTTATCGAGGAACACACAAAACGAGCACTTAAAATTAGACTCTGAGAGCTCTTGCTTAAATGAAGAGACTGTCAATATTTGCAGAGCGATGCTTCGGCTCACCCAGACGGTATCCGAGTACACGGTACTTGAATGGCTGAATGCATGGAGGACTCTCTTCCCTTTCTCTGCTTAATGAAAAACAAGATGGGGAGAGCCTGATTTGGCTTTTCAGGTTCACTGTGTTCATGTTTTTTCCAGATTCTCACAAACTTGGTCTTGACTTCTCAGAAGCCACTTCAAACAGCAGATACAGCACAACGGTACACACAGGACTAACACTATATGAAACACAAAACAAAACGGGGTGGAAAGGCTCTTTCCCCCCCTAAATGTTGTAGGTTTCTGCTTCTCTAATCTCCTGTTCTCTCTGGATTGTCAGATGAAATACTCAGAGCAGACACTGACTGGCTCTGGAAGCAGAGCGGGAGTGCATTGCCTGAAGGCTGAATTGAATTGTAACACAGCGTGATCTTGCCAGGATGGCTAGGTAAAGCATCCCACACAACACCTCATTTCTTGAACTTTTATCACTAAGAAATCATCATTTTGAAGCTGTTGGGCATTAACATCCCAGGTGGCTGGCATCTCTTTGTGAATTTTTTATTTTACTTTGCTGGAATTGCAAAGGACGCAAGAGCCTGGTCTGGAGCAATTTCATGCTTCTCAGGTACGGCCAGACTCTGTAGGATCTGTATTGTTACAAGCTCAAAGCATCCACAGTGAAGGCTTCTGCCCTCTAATCTTTGTGTGCTCAAAGCATTTCTCATCCATCCCTGACCTCTGATCTTCTTGTATCTCTGGCTTTTGCATGCAGTCAGTTATCCTTGGCAAAACCTTCCTTGTCTCCCCAGTGACGTGGGGCTGATTTCCACAGCAGGGGATAGAAAGTCCTGTGTGTCTGCTTCCCTGGCTTGCTGCATCTGTCACCCTGCACGGGCCCTGTTGGGTCCCTGTGCTGGGAGCAGCCAGGGCATGGGTGTGGTTCATGCAACTTCCCACCTCTTCCATCTAGACCTACACCTAATAAATGTCTTGTAAGCCTCTGAGTACTTAATAAAGAAGGCTGAATGTTTTTACCTTCCCTCTAGAGCTCAGATGCTTGCTAAGAGCCCCATCACATGAGGACCTCATTTTCAATTTTCCTGAGCTGCTGTCCTGGCCATGGCACCACAATGCAGTCACCAGTTCCCCCCCATTTCTTCCACAGCAGGTGGAAGTGAGATGTTCCCCATCCTGGGGAGTACTCACTGACCTATCCCTGAGGTCAGGGCGTACAATTCCAACCCTGATCTCCTGGAATAAACTATCCATAAAAGCAGAAGTATCTGACAAATTTGGTCTGGCACAGGCTGTTCATTGCAAATCTTAATGCAAATAAGAGAAATGTCAGTGCTAAAAGAAAAAAGAGTATTTAGGAAAAAAAAAATCTTGCGCTGTTTAGTGGCATTTGTGCATAAAATAATGAGGCCAAATATATCACCATTGGATTTGAGCCAGATAAGTTCATAACGTCTAATCCAGCTGGTGGATCATGACTCCCTTCATTATTTAAAGCAATGCTGTGGGAAAAGACACAGCAAAGCTAACAAGATGGTGCTTGAGCTGCCATATTCCTGGCAGCCGAACAAATGCAGCGTGCGTTTTCTCACACCAGCAGGGAGAGGAAGGGAAAACGTGGAGCTAACAAGGAGCCCAGCATTCCCTCACGATGCAGACTGAGCCTCACCCACTGCCATCTCCCCTGCAGTCTGGCTCTGTTCATCTCCAGTGACGGCATTCCCCTGCTCCTCCTTGACCACGGTCCTGGCCCTTGTAAGGTGCTGTGCTGGAGCCCAGTGGCCCATGCAGCTCTCCAGCCTGTCCCTGTGATACCAGGAGGTGGGTGGCAAGCACCTACCTTGCAGTGCTTCCCTTGTGCCCACTGCTTGGCAGCTCAGGCATGGAGCCACTGCTGGTAACTTTGCATGGCTCAGTCCTTCAGTGACTTATTTTCCTCTCCTAATTCACCCAGTCTTCCGTGCAAACTTTCTGGGTCACATGTCAGTGTGGAGATCATGTCTTGGCTGCATTGTCTGGTCTGCAGTACCGTCAGCCATCTCCTCCTCTCCTGGATTCCACGCCCCTCTGCACTCATCTCCTTGCCTGCGCCTATCCTCCAGGACTCAGCTGATGGGGCCTTGCAGTTTTTGGCACTGCTGATTTGGAAATGGTCTAGAGACCCCACCACAAGCCTGTCCCTGCACATGGTCCCTCTGCCATCTGCTGCTGATCCTGAGGGGCCACCTCGCAGGAGCTAGTGGACGTTGCCTCAGGATGGTTGACAGGTCCCTGTCCCCAAAGAGTCTGCAGAAACTTTCAGGCTCAGAGAAAGTGTCTTGCTGCCTTGTGTTTAAGATGATGTTTTTCAGGCCATGAGCACAGTGGGTCCAGCACAACTTCCACAGCAGGGAGGACACAAGGGCTCTGCATAACCCAGGATATACTTGGCTCAGAGGCAGCCACTTGTGTGTGTCTGCATCATTCTGTATGATTGTGGGAAGATTGATCAGGGTGCAAAGGCACCAGCATGCACAATTCTACTTCTCCTCCTCCATACTTAGGTCTTTCAGCTCTTCTTTGCCTGTTTTGGAGGCAGCTTTCTGTGGAAAAAAATAAAAGGAGAGCCTTGCTTCACTGCTCATGATATAAGGCCAGGAGGGCAAAGCCTTTTTTATTTTTCTAGATAAAATTAAAAAATATATCCCAGTTATGACATTTGTTTTCCTTTTGAGGTTCATTTTCCAGGAACACTGATTCTTGTCTTGGAAAGCTCATTGGGCACCTCAGAAAGCATGGCACTTGCCACTGTGGTCCTTAATTGATACATCAACAGGACTGCCCTGTATCTCCAGCACTTCCCAAATACCTGAGATATGCAGATATAAACAAAAGCTCGAGGCACAATGAAAAGTACAAAAAATATGATTAAGGACCTTCCCTGCAAATCAATTTTCACCTGATTTTTTCCTCTTCTGTCTCAATCTGATAAGATCCTCTGTCATCCATTCAGGCTTACAAGAAAAAAAAAAGCAGGCCAAGCCAGACATTACCTTGTATGGTGGGGAAACAGACCCCTCTTCGTCTTGTAGGTGATTTTTCCAGTTCTCTTTCACATAAAAAAAGGAATACAACATTGTCACGTACATCAGCATCTGAGTCTTGGCGGACTCAAACAAGAGGAGACACAGAGCAGGAATCAGAAATAGCTTTATTGTAGTGGTGGATGTTTCAGCAGAGGAAGGACAAAAGAGGCAAAAGAGCTCATAAACATGAGAAATAGGTGTGGTGATTTCACGGTGTACTCAACAGCTGCTTGGGGATGATTTCCTTGGAGGGCAAACACTGACTGCCTGCAGGCTGAGTTCAGGAGGCAATCATTTTGGGCAAAGAGATTTTGGGCAAAGGGAACAGGGGCCGGGTCTGGACTGTGGGGAGAGGAAGGGGCAGAGATACTGAGTGGCAGAGCCCTGAGGCTCAGGATGCTGAACATCTGCCTGTGCACCGGCTCTGGCACTGCATTTGCTGCTGGTTCTGCAGCTTTGTTGGATATTGTGAGAAACCATCTGGGGACTCTTGCCAGGCTGCTGCTTTCCTTTGAGGTCCTTCAAGACAACCACCAAGCCCCTTTGCTCAGTTGTTCATGTGCCATCCATGGATGTCTGGGTGCTGAAACACTACTGCTGATCCTTGTGCAAGGCAGAGAAACCTCCACAAAAGAGCACCTGCACATTCGCTCTCCAGGTCTTGTTTAAAAGCTCCTTCCCAGAAAAAGGGCAAGCACAGTAAATGCCCCCTTGCTGAGCGAAGAAGCAGCACCTCTCTGGGTGACACTCTCCCTTGCGGATGTCTCTGAGTGCCACTTCCCTCTCTGCTTCCAGCCAGCATGAAAATCTGCCTCTGTTTTTCCTCACTACCACGTCCCTCCTCTGTCTCCTCATTTCCAGAGCGAAGAAACACAATGCCATTGACCATTCCTGACAAGTGGTGGCTGCTCGCTGGTGAAGGCTCAGTGGGAAGTGGTATCAATTCCCCATGCCAAGGCTGGCTGTGCCTGAGCCTTGGATTGTGCTTTTGGAAAAGTGAGGTGCTTGTGCCTTCATGTGGGGTCATGAACACGCCAGAGAGAGGGAGTGCGATGGTTGCCACAGCATCACCTCTGCAATTCATGTGCAGAGTTATGCAAATGCAACTTTTCTACTCTTTAAGGCCACTTTTGAGTTTTCCCTGAGGGAAACCCATCAGGTTTTGCTCTTCTGCTGCTTTGCACATAGCCCTGTGGGGATGGGATCAGACCAGGGAGGGAGATGCAGCAGGAAGCAGGGGCAGGCAAAGGGCCAGGAAAGCCCATGAGCACACAAGATGTTACTGAATGCAGAGGGAAAAGCCAAGAGGCCTCCAGAGCTGCCCCCATGCAAAAGTATGTTTTATATTTGTGTATAATATTTATTTATAATATACATTTATTTGTACATGCACATACAAAAGTATGTTTTGTATTTTTGGACACGGGGTGAATGTTAAAAAGTTTTGCAAAGTGACAGCAGCTGTCCAAACACCAACTCTCCTGCTGCCCCTCCACAGAAAAGCACGGTCCGACACAAGCGCGGGCATCCCTCCGCGGCCCCGGGAAAGAGCTGGGTGCGGGGGTCGACCCAGGCTGCCCTTGCCCGAGGGG
>VYXD01016844.1:123984-145912 GCA_013397195.1 Hylia prasina | reverse complement strand
CCGCTCGGCCCTTTGTTAGCGCCGCACGCCCTGCCCGCGCTGCCAGGGGCTCGCACCTCCGCAGGGAAAAAGAATTAAAGCCATGGACGGATCAAAGGGGGGCTTCGCCGGCCGATTTTAGGGCTGCGACGAGACCAAACTATAAAACCCGACTGAGAACTGAACCACAATCGAAAGTGCTGGAGGTGGATTCTCCCCCCACCACCCCCCCCGCCGCTTCCCGCAGAGACTCTGGGTTTTGTTTCAGAAACTTCATAGGCGTAGGAGCTGGCTGCAAAGGTTGAACCAGATCTATTCCAAGTTTTATCTGCCTCACAAAAGTCATTTTGGCAGCCAAGGAACCGACAAGACCTGAATCCAAAACCAAGCAGAAGTTCCCTGTTAGAAACTTTAGAGCAGGAAAATGTCTAGCACTTCAAAACAATGTAGGCTTTCATGTGAAGCTCTTTTCAAACTTACAAAACAGTAAGAAGTTCTTGGATAAAACCCTGTTTATTTGCCCTGCGCACCAACAGCAAGTCCAGGTTCCTGTACCCAAGGTGAAGGGCCTGCAAGAGTGTGCAAAAATTGGCTCCAAGTGCACGGTTGTGTATGGCTCCAACACAAAAAAGCTGTGACAAGCAACTGAATGAAGTAAATGCTTTTCCTACCAGAGTAGTGCAGCGAGTGCATCTGAGGCCATTTCTCTTCTGCTTCCTAGTTTGACATTTTCCTGGCCTCGTATGCTAATGGAAACCGTCCTAAACTAGCAGGTATCACCTGCCCCTGCAGGGAAGCAGCATCTCCCTCTCCTAGTACTTGCCACAAGTGAAAATTTCTGGAAACAAGTGAGAAAGCCGAGTTAAAAGGCTTTATCTTGCACATGTAGCACTGCTGCTGAATGCGATACAGAGCGTCGAGAATCTGAGCCTGTTACAAAACTGCCATTCAGCACAGAGGCAAGTTTCTTGAGCATCGCAGTGTGTCCCTACATTGCCCTTCTGAGGTCCTCAACGTGAGGTCTTCCTCCTGCCGAAGACCTCACAGATGGGGCAGCGATTGCTGGGGGAATAAATTATAGCCAAGGAAAGTGGAATTAGGCATCGTGCAGCCAGGGCTTGTGTGTCACTGTTTCCCCTTGAAAAATTGACTCATTTTACTTGTGATTCGAATTGCAGCTGCAGTTTGAATTGCAGGACCCTCTGCGCTGTGCCATGCACAACTGCATAATTACAGGACGGCATGTTCTCCACTTGATTGCGATCTGAGCAGGGTGCTTCCTCCCACCCCGCCAAAATGGCCCCCAGCCAGAGCCCATCAGCCTGCCTGGGGGAGGGAAACCGCCTCTGCTGGGAGCAGAGGGCACAGTTCGCAGGCAGAAGAGCAGGAAGAAGTGCTCCCAGTTTGTGGAAACCTTAAGGGTATCACAGAAAGCTGCAGAACCAAAAAGAGAGCTGGGTAATGCTGCAAAGAAGAGCAGTGGAGGGGGTTGCCTCTGTGTTGACTGCTTGCAGCCTCACAGACTGAGGGTGTGTGGCAGCCATCAGCAAGAAGACTCTGGCTGTGTTGGGACACCAGGACTTTGGGGGGTGACACCTGGAAGCTATTAGGCTTCATACAAACAGTTCTCCAAGCCGCTCCAGGAAGATGGATGATTAAAAACGTTAACCTTCAGCACACATATGCCATGATGGTCTGGACATGGCAGCTTTTAGAAGAACATTCTTGATCTTAACTTCCTTTACCTGAGGAATCAAAACATCCTAACGGGTGACCTCATGGCGAATGTGATAGCAGGGGGTTCATGCAAGCAGGGGTCCCAGCTCTGTGGCCGAGGAAGTCACATTCCAGTGTTTTTTCTAATGATGTATGTACCTCCTTCTGTGTGCCGGGTAAAGTGCACTGAGGCATTTTAATCAGCATTGTCAGGAGATGTTTCTTGTCTTGGCTTCAGAAGCCTTGTCTGCATCCTGTTTCACTGTCCATCTCTTCCTGTCTAATAGTTGTTATGCTACAGAATTTAGATTTGGAAGCAGGAAAACTGCATGGACAGATGACCCAGAAACTTTCTGGAAGCACGATCAAGGCAGACACGTAAACTTCTTTGATTACTTTTTATATTTAAGTGATTTCCTCCTCTGCTTTATTTCTGGGTTTACGTCAACAGGGCTTTCTTCTTTATCTACTTCAAACATGATGTCTCCTACCAGGGCTGCTATTTAATTATTTTCCTGTAATACGCATCTGGAAGCATTGTAGATTCCTTCCTCTGTATTACAGTGCATGTGATTTGTTTTCTTCCTATCCAGCTGGATCATGCTTTTTTATAGATGGAGATTTACTGAAGTGGGAATCTTTTCTCCAATTAAATACTCTCGGTTTAAGAAATCATTCTCACTTTATGTGCAAAGGGATCTTGAAGCCAATCCAGGCAATACAAGGTAATTGATGTTTCCTCCTTCGTGAGGTGTTTTTCTCTCAAGTTGTTTATGTTGTATCAGGGAGAGCCCCATGTAGTCAAAAGGTTATTCATAAATAATGAGCATACAGAAGTCTTGTCCCTCAGCTGAAGGGAAAATGGAAAGAGAACAAGCCCACAGCTCCTCCTGAGGCCAGGTGTCACCATCAACATCTGCCCCAAAGTACTCACGATGGATTTGCCCTTTCCAGGAAATGTGCTCCTGGCCGTGGCGAGTTCGGGCACATGTAGGGTGATGCTCTGATCATAGTGAAAGGCAGAACTCAATTTTAAGGCAAGAAATCCTTTTAGTACAGTAATCTAGGGAGATGTCACAAATTTATGGGTGCTGGGGCCACTCTTTATCATTTGAAGATTTTCTTTGAGACCTCTACCTGGACAGCATGTGCTGTAGAAGAAATGTCAGCTCAATCATTCTTCAGTGAGGTGTTGTTGCATTTTTTTTCCTAAAGATACATTTAAAGGGCAACTCATTTGCATAAGACTTTCATATCCTTGGTCTTAAAAGGGCTTAAGGAGCCAGGACTGTGATCTGAAATCTAATATTCTTACCTTTTGCAGTGGCAGAGGAATGGGGAGTTGTCATTTAAAAAATGATTCAATTCTTTTTGTAAAGGAGCATTGTATAAACTGTGAAAGACATGGTTAAAACAGTAAGTAGTGATACAGTGTGGGATTTTGTTTTACTCCAGGCATTTACTGTGGGTTCTCTATGTGAAATGTGATGGAATTACTGTGAAGATGCATTGTTCAAATATTAAACATTGATGTTCTTCTTTTGATGGTGAAGCCAGTATTAAACCTGTTAATTTTTCATTAAAGCACCTAAAGCCAAATTTGTTTAGGCTCTCAGTTTGCTGTCATCTTCATAATAGAAAACACCAAGTGAAAGCCACACAGACCTGAGAATAAATAGGAGTGAAATGTGGGAGCCAGCTCCAGGCTTCCTCACAAGGTGGAGGGGAAGAGAGAAGAAGCAGGAGGAGAAGGAAGAAGAAAAGCAGCTCAGGGAAGAGAGGATGAGGGAGGAAAACATAAGAATCTACAGGGCAACAGCAAAAGGGTTTGTAAGTATTGAACACTCAGTACGGGAGAGGGCTGATCCATGGAAAGCAACTCCAGCTTGGCAAAAGGCATGAGGGGCTGTAGGGCTGGAGACGGGTCAGTGCTGGGGGATGGCAGGAGCCACTGCTGGACGGGGCCTTTCTGAGCCACGGCCAGCACCCTCACAGCATTCCCAGCGGGAACTAAAGGCAGGGAGACTTCACGGCTCAGTCTGGCCCCAGGTGCTTTATTTGATCTCGGTGTGACGGTGAGATGTGTGAGGCAGCTCCTGCTCACCATTCCTCACATCAAGGGCTGCACCTGTAAAATCACATCCAGATGGGAGCGTGTGCCATCACTGTTGTTTTGTGATCGCCAGCAAGAAAAATAACTTGCAGGAGGTGTTTGTGTGTGATCCTTTTGAGCATAAATGATTTTAAGCTGTGGTTGGCGGGTATGGTAGTGGCTGGGCAGGGAGATGGAGTAGGAAGCGCTGGATGAGGCTGCATTTGCCAAGCAAGAAGGATTTTACAGTAATTGAGATGTGAAATGCTGAGAGTCTTGACAAGAGTTTTAGCTGTACAGATGGGTAAGGAAGGCCATATCTCAGAGATGTTATGCAGAAAGAATCTGCAAGCAGCAGAGAGCGAGCTTGGATGTGAGCCCGGGGGAGGCACCCACAGGAGTCGCTGCCCAGGTGACTCTGTGGAGAGGCAGTGAGGAGTGACGGATGGAAGCATGAATGGAGGGAGAGATGGAGGGGTGGGTGGGTGTCTGGGGGAAGGGATGGGGTTGTGCAGAGCGCTCAGAAACAGGGATCCACCCGCAAAAGGGCGAGGCAAAAGATGGGAAGCTGTTTTACCCTTGCAAGTGGACCCTTGCTTGTCCACACAAAGATGAGACTTCAGATTTTCATCTGGGTAGGAGACTAGTCTCCAGTAATGCACTAGATCTAGGAGAAAAAAATATATTCATGGCTAACAAAGGACTAACACCTTCTGCTTCATCCACTGAGATTTCTGGCTGTACAGAACACCAAAAAGCAATATATTAATACTTAATATAAGCTATTTTATTAGAAGCAATAGGGGAAGGAGGCCCATATTTAACTTTGGTTATTAGACTCTTTTTTTTTAAACACCACTTTGCTGTTGTTTTAACCAATCCAATTAACCCTGATAGAAAAGTCCCGTCCGATTTAATGAGGATAATATTGACAAGGACTTACAGACTTGCTGTAGAATGACTGTGAAATCTGGGGGCCCCTGATGCACAGGAGGCCTAAACTGAGCTGTTGGCACACGAGCACTGAAGTAAGCAGGGCGATCAGGGATGCTGAGGCAGTGGGATACAGTCCAGCCAACTCACAGGGCAGCAAGCAAGCAGCACTATATTCCACTGGATTGTGCACAGCAGCCCAAAAACCTACATCACTGCTGCTGGTCATATTTTTCACCTGGATTATTTAAGCTCTTTTCTGGAAGGGCAGTCTCTGTATATTCCTCTCTTTCACTCTGTCCTTCTCTTTCTCCTTGTTTTTCTTCCCTCTCTGCCTTATGTGACCAGCTCATTTGCAACATTTGTGCTGCAATCCTGCCGAGATTCATTTTCACTTTTTTATTGAAAAATCAAAATCTTTGGAATTAAAAGCTCCCAATATTGAATTTTCAATAACAGGTGAAAATTGTGCTCTGCATGACGATGAGGAGAAGGATGTGCTGAGCTGGGAGCGCGATGACGTAGGAACCAGTGAGTTCACGTTTGACCCACACAAGACAACTGGGACAAGTATTTAGAGAAAAGCAAGGAAGCAAAAGGCATTTGGGAAGTGCAGCAGTGAACACAGGGGAAGGAACTTTTCCATTCAGGGCACGGGTGGTAGGAGGAGGAATTTTCCTGCCTTTTGACTGCAAAGCAAAAGCAGGAGCAGGATGCAGAATTTTTGGGTGGTAGGTTGGGTTTGTGGAAAAGCACTGGAGACTTGAGGATTCCCATCAGGGGAGAAGCAGGTTCTTAAGTGCTGCTCTGCCTGCTCCAATCTGTCCATTCCAGGCACCTCGTGCCTGCAAACACCTCGCTGTGCCCCAGCGTGTGGCGAGCGATGGGAGGGCGGTGAGGGCTGAGCCCCTCCGCTGCAGCAAATGCAGTGAGGAAGCCAAGGGTGTTTTCTTTGTTACATCTTCCCCTGAACTGATGCAGATCAGCAGCAACATCACCAGCTTCACTGGCACCCAGCATCCCTCTAATTACCATCCAGCCTGGCTCCGAGAGGGGTGAAGCAAGGCCATGGTGACGCTGCCAGGACACGCTGTGACTGCTTGCCTGGCTCACAACAAGGTGTCCGCATCTTGCACTTCTCTGGAATATCCTCCTTTCTCTGCGAGGCCCTTTGTAGCTGCCCGGACATGTGCCCAAGTGAGAGGTGCACATTCAGAGAGTGGCCACCCTGGGAGCCACATGCCAAGAGAGAGGACTTGTGTGTGCCAGGTGGTGGGTCAGAGACCCTCAATAAAGTCACAAAAAGCTTTTCCATCAAATCTCCAAGAGCACATTACTGCTCAAGCACTGTTTCATTTCCTGTGAGTCTTTGAAGATGAGGAAAATCATGTAGGTCTCAGTTTCCAGTGAATGTGAGACTCCAAAATTAATTCAGAAGAGCAGTGGTCTGCTTCTCCCATGCTGCCCACCCAGAGCCCAGAGCCCACTGCTGGTCCTTGCAAAGTCAGGGGAAGTTTTGCTGACTGTCCTGGGCAAAAGCAGGGCAAGGCAGGGAAAACAAAATACACAGTGAATCCCTGGAGTGTCTGAGCCATGCAAAGTGTTGGGTAGCTGCACCAGGGACCTCAGCCATATTATCTATATGGTAAACCCTCGCTGACCTGGAAGGAATCACCAGGAATGTTTTGTGACACAGCCCCAGGCCTGGAGGGAGCAGCCAGCACCACCTGGCCCCATTGGGCTCAGCACCCTTGGGTCACAATAGCTGTGAGCCCATAGTACTAATTAGGGACATTTGGTGCTTACATTGATAGAGATTATGGGCTGAATAACCTGGCAGACAAAACTAGAAAAATATTAATTGTTATTGCCGAAAAATATTTTCTTAAATGCCCAAATCCCTAAACTCAAAGGATTAAGAGGTTATGCCCAACCCAATTAGAAGCGAATAAAACCGAAGTTTTACTTTATGTGTGTATATATTTCTAAAGAAATATGTTTGTGAGGGTTATGTGTGACGTGTGCCTACATATGAATGTTTGCACACACACATAAATGAAGATGGGAACCCACCAATAAGGGACAAGATGCTGTGGAGTCTTCCCTGGACACTGGATGTCTGCATGAGTGGCCTTCAGGAATGGCCAACAGAAGAGATGGGTTTCATGGTTTCCTTCCCACTTTAATCACTTCCACATTGATCATAATGTGTCTAGGAATCTCTGCGTTTGTGTTACACGGACTTACATACATCGGAATGAGAAGTGGCTTGCAATGAATATTGCCAAGAGGCAAGGAACAGCACAGAATTAGTAAAATAAAAAATAATAGATCACAGTTATACAAAGTTATAGTTAAAGACAATTAATGTGGGGGGTTTTAAAGCATATTAGTAGCACAGGCAATCTGAATAACACTATCACTCAATGGGAATTATAAACTGTCAGTCAAACATTATACAAAAAGGGCTTTGCAATCAGTAAATATTCTTCTTGTGCATTTGGGAATGAACAGACGCTGTATTTGCATCCCAAGAAGATGACAGTGATGAGGATGTCTGGTTTTCCAGCTCCATGTTGGCTCCATCTCTGCAGGGCTCCAGGGTGCTGCAGAGCTCCACAGGGTGATGAGGACTTTGGCCAAAGACCTCCCTGGCAGCTGCTGCTGTGATCACACAGTCTCCAGGCCTGTTCAGCATGATGGCCTTCCACAAACATGCACTCCACGTCCTTCTTTGTGTATTTTTGGTCAAGGCAGGCTTGCACACTCCTGCTGGAGGGGGTCCCTGGTGACAGCAGAGGGTCTGTGCTTTGGAGGGCTGTCCATCCTGCTCCCCTCCACATCTTGCCTAGACAAAACCCACCAGAGCCTCAACAATGGGACAGATTTCCCTAGGCCAGCTGACCCTGCAGAAGGTGGGGCTGCCCTCACCAACTAGAGGCTGCACATCATTTAGAGGCTGCCCTTTGAGAGCTGTTTTCACCATGAATCATTATATTCATGGGACTCACAGTGCAGGTTTTCTTCTGAAGTGCAGCTTGTACAATAAACAGTTATGACAGAGATTTCAATAACACCTGCTACAGAATCAACTTTAACCAACATCTGGGAGAATCTCTCAAGATGATGTTTATTATCTGTTTTCTGCTCAAGAGCAAGCTCAATTGGCTTCCACTGAGTCAGCAAGAAAAGGCATATTTCTCTAGACTGGTCTAATTTGTAATTGTATTGGTTACTCCTTCTCTTTTTAAAGAGGCTTTTGGAGATTTCTGATTTCTCATAAGCCATTGTTAGAAATTCTAAGGGAACCTAAGTTTAGTTATCTGGCTTCTAACCATTAGATGAAATTAACTTGCTGTGCCTGTGAACCCCCTGCACCTTCTCCAGGATGGCCCTGCTCTGCTGACATCCTGCACACTGAAGCCTGGATATGCAGGAAAATTCTGGTTCAAGCACTTACACGTTGTCTTTCCATTGCTGTGCCCAGCCTGTGATGTTCTTGTGTTATCCATTCCTATCACACAACCTCCTGCACTTCAGAAAGTTTGGAGATGTATGGTACCTGACAGCCTGCAATTAAGGGTTCAGCCAGGCTATGTGGTGATAGTGCTTTGCCCTTCCTGAAGGATGCAGACTGCCTTCCTTCAAAAGGGCTGTGTAACTCATTCAAATTGCTTCAAATTGCTTTTGTTTGTTTTTCTTTTTGAAGCAAGTTCTTTTTAATTGCTAAGCCTCCCTTTCTGTCCCACTGGAAGCTGGACAAAGGCAAGTTATTACAGAGTTTAGCCTCAGAGGTGCTGTTCTCTTTAGTGCATAGATTTACAGCTGATTATCAAAGTGAAATAAGACAAGAAAGAATCATTTTCTTGCCTTGCCTGGCCTCCCCAGAAAGCACAGGACAGACATGGGTAGTCCAGGAATACTGACTCCCACAGTAAGTGCAACCTGGGGACATTAAGCTGAGATCTTTGAAGCAACTGGGCAGAAACGTGGGAAGGCTTTCCCAGCAGCATGGAAAGAGCAGCAAGGCTGGAGGGAGGCCCTGCAGTGAAGTGCCTGGGGCAGGGGTCCCCTGCTGTCCTTGGCACCCTGTGGAGGCATTGTCTGGGCACAGGGAGAAGGTCAGCACCCTGGCACCAGCACCTTGGCAGGCACTGAGGTAAATCTTGAGCCAGGTGTGCAGGGATAAAGGGGTGCAACACAGCTTCATTTGTAGCACAGCTTCCTGTTTTAGCAGGGTGCTTTGCCCTGAAAAAGCTGATCTGCTTGGCCTGGAATCAGAAGACAATGCAATGCATTGCTCCTCTCTGAGGAGCTACCGTGGTGCCACCGTGGTATTTTTGGTGCTGAATATGCTAAAAGGCTGGCCTGGCTTACCAGCTTCAAACACACATCTGTCCCTTTGAAGTAAGACTTGACAGATAAGCTGCTAAACTGACCTGGAGGCCTATGACTGGCAGCCAGCTTCTTTATGCTATAAAAGTCCACTCTACTTTCATACAAGTTCGATTCTTCCACATCCTTTTCTTGAAGTGGGAAGTGTGGAGTTTCTCCCATGGGTTTTGGGACACCTCTTCGTGGTTCCTTCTCGGGGATTGAGAGAAAGAGGAAGAAGTACTCCACAAAGAGAAGTGTGGTGAGATACGTCAACCTCAACTTAATGTTTCCATTGCTCGATTTAATATAATTGCTTTAACACAATTGCTTTAACATAGTGCACTATATCATTTATGTTATACTACAGTTGCCTAGCTTTTATATGGTGTAGTTATTCTGATTAAGATCTTCTGACTGTTCATTTTTCTTAATAAATGACTCATCTTTTATAAATACATCTGATCTGCCATCATTAGAACTTGTGGGGCAAAGTTATAAAGCTGCAACCATTCACAGTCTGACTAAAATCAGATCCAGCTGTCCCTAAGCTCATCTCTAACTCATCTGAGGAGTTTAGAAAGCAAGGAGGTCCTCTTGTGACTCAGCAGCCGGGCTTCTTTAATTAAACTTTGTCTGAAGCTCCCACTCCACCTGTGACACCCATGAGCTGTCTAAAACATTGGGACACACTCTAACAGGCAGGCCCATGGAGCATCATGGATGTGGCCAAAGCCGCTGCTTCACGGGTAGCTGGGGAATTGTGGTGGTGGTGCTAGAAAAAACCAGATGCTTTGCTGAGGGGAGGTGGTAATCACATCAGATGGAAAAGGAAGATTTTACCCCTGCTAGGACAGGGAGGCTGAACTGATCTCCTGCCCCTCCGGTAGGGAAACCTCAATGCCTTGGAGTGGCCTCAAGCCAACTCCAACCCCTGTGGTCAGACCAGCACCACTCTGGTCTTAAAATTTCAAACATCTGTGGATGCAGGTGGGCACAGCCTGCTCTGAGATAATACCTCTTTTGCACAAGGAGCCCTTTTCTCTGAAAATCACTCACATGGACTGTTCCCATCCTGCTCAGGGTCAAGGGCTTCAATGGAGCAGAGGGCTCACTTCTCTGGGGGCTCCTCACCAGCTCCTGAAGCTGCTCTGATGTAGCCCAGATGTGGGTTGTCCCCACGCAGGGTTGGAGCTACTGCAGCACTCTGGCACCCATGGCAGGCCCTTTGCCTCCCTGTGCTGGGATTCCAGAAATCCCATGCTTTTCCAATCCACAGGCAAGACCCTGTTGTGGCTTGCACAGAGCACCAGGCTCAGACCGCTCTGCAGAGGGCTCAGCAGGAGGGCCAAGTGCCTTGGACCCTGTTTTGCTCCTGAATGAGTTTGGGATGCAGTGGTGAGTTGCTGCATCCCTTCCCTCAGGAATTTCTTCGGGATGGCAGCCAGGGTGCAGGGACAGCATCCAGAACTTAGTTACTGCATCTGCAAAATCCACACTTTGCAAAATCCAGTTCAATGCCAGTGCTGAATGGGGTTAAAAATCAAAACCTACACAATTACAGCAATTGCACAACGATGGCATTGGAGCCCCCATGGCTACGAAGGAAGGCTGAGCCCCAGGGCGGGCTGGCCTCAGCTGTGGACTGGGGGCTGCAGGGTGATCCCTCTGTGGGTGCCTGGGGACTGTAACCTCCCTTGCTCCTGCCCTGAATGAGAGCTTTCATGGGCTCTGAGTGCTTCTGCTGAAGGGAAGGGGCAGGCAGCTGCCTCTTGTGCTTGAGCCAGGTGCAGGTGATGAAGGGGAGAGGGGCCCAAGTGCTGTGGGGCTGCCTGGTGGTGCAGAGCTTCTAACCTGCTCCTGTTGGGAATGCTGGGATGAACACCCCTCACTGGCTGCATCCACTTTGACACTGTCCATGGGATGGCTGGGCACAGGGAGTGACCCGTGTCTCTCATGAGCTCTCACCATGTAGGCAGGCTATTAGGGGAGAAACTGCAAACTAAAGATAGCATGAGAAGTTAGGCTTCACCGTGGCATCCTCGCTTTCCCTGGTGAGAGAGCGAGCGCTGAGCTGCCCAGCTCTGGAGCCAGGGGCGAGCGCATTTCCTGCTTATTTGTAATGTCTCTGCTATGTCCATAGTGGCAATTTCCTAGGGTTAACAAATAGGGCTTCTTCATGAAGCTTGCCGGGAAAGGGCTCTCTGCAGAGAGGACACTCCCCTCTCCCTCCCTAGCTCTGAAGGGTGTCCCTGCTGGATCTGGGAGAGGCAGATACCAGGGGATTAGCGCACGCTGGAAGGGCTGCAGCCGGAGGGAAGGCTTGGCACCGCTGCCTGGATGAGAGCTCGCAACAATGGCGAGCTGCAGCCTGCCAAATCTCAACACAGCAGGCAAGGCTAGGCTCAGCTCTAGCTAAACGGGAGCCGTGTAGGACCCTCCATTTTGGAAGAGCGCTAGCAAGGTCTGGCACTTGGAATTCTTGGCATCCACAAGTGTCTTCGCTCTTTCTTATCCCCTCCTGTTCCCAGTAGATTTTGCATCCTTTACAATGGATAAATTATACATGCAGAGTTTACTCTCCTACCCGAGCTTCGAGAATACCCCAGTGCCAGCCAAGGGAGCTGGTGCATGGGGGAATAGCCAGGAATGTTTAAAATAGTCTGGCCATGTGACTTTGGGGATTGGAAAAGGAAAAAGAAAAAAAAAAAAAGAAAAAGAAAAAAGAAAAAATCCTTTCCCCCAACACTTTAAATGCAAACCAACTTTTTTTTCACGGGAGAGAGTCATGAACTGGTGATCTGTGCGCCAGTCACGAGCCAGCAGCTCTGGTTTCCCTCCTGGATGCAGAAGCGGCTGTGTCTGGGCCCTGGGGCGAGGTGCTCGGAGCCAGAGCCTGCACGGTGGGTGGCTGGATCCAACCTGGGCCGAGGTGGAGGCGGCTGCCATAGGGAGAGCGGGAAGGTGGCAGAGCCTTCCTGTCCCTCCCACTTTGGCTGGCGCTGAATGATTAAAACTAAGGGCGGGTGTACCTGCACTTGTACATACAGCTTTTTCTGTGTCAGCTCTTTGTAGAAAAACCAGCCATGAAAAGGGAGACTTGGGCGATATGGATCCCAGTTTGGACATGGAGCCATCTGGGAAAAGTGGGGTACTCAGCCCCACATGCTCCTCCCTGTTCAGCTGCCCACGCACACCCTGTTTGTCTGCCCCTGCATCTCCCTGCCTGCGGTGGCACCCACTGCATCCATCTCACCGTGTCTGGTCATAGGAACAGCCCCATAGCCCCAGGGACAGTGACAGGAGTGTTCCTCAATATTCCAGCACTGCCTCAGGCCCAGGGTCGACTGCTGCTGCTCACCCCACTGCTGGGGGGCAGAGGGGCAGCAGCATTAATGAAGGTTTTAATGATGGCTACCGGCTTGTACTACAAGCATCTGAGTCTCATTTGAATTCAGGCAACTTTAAGCTCTTTTGGCAGTATAAAAGGGCCTGAAAGTGGATTCCAGTCACATGTGCATTTGCTTTTAGACTCCAGTGCAGTGCCAGTGTGATGTAAAGGGGCCTCCGCGAGCCGGAGAATCAGGCCCTGCATATTTTACACTCTTTTATAGCTTACTGTGACTCTGCTTATCTCTAACAGTTAAAAAACGAGTGCCAATGGTCTACACGCTGGATACGTATCATGCAAAACCAAATATAGCACGGCTCAAGAACACTCTTTGCATAATGTACATATGTATTTCATTTATTTTTGTAAAAATTCTGCTTAAGCATATGGAAGGGAAGGAGTGATAACACTGCCTAGAGGCAGATATAATGTGGTCAGGCAATGTGCAAGCTTCCTCACACAGCTCGAGGAATGTGCCTGAGTTTGAAGTTGTTACATGAGTCCTGGACAATTCCTTAGCGGCGAGAAGCAAGTAGGTCATACAGATGACTTTGTGATAGGGGTCTTCATTCACATCAGATGGCAGAGATCCTCCAAATGCACTTCACCTGGGGCTTATGTTTTCTAACCCAGAACTATGGATGTGCAAGACTCTGGCTGAAAATAACCATGTAGATCCATATTTAGGAACCTGCATGCATGAATTTTTCTTCAAACTTTTGGCTTGCCACATCAACGCTGTCCTACCAGTAATTCTACAAACCCTCTGGCTTATATTGCATAGCACAACCACAAATGCCAATTGCAAAAATTTTTTTTAAAAAAGAAAATGTAAGCCATTAAGAGAAAAAAACCCCAACC
The DNA here is from genome assembly GCA_013397195.1 of Hylia prasina. Taxonomy (NCBI): domain Eukaryota; kingdom Metazoa; phylum Chordata; class Aves; order Passeriformes; family Sylviidae; genus Hylia; species Hylia prasina. The sequence goes on along the minus strand of VYXD01016844.1, from coordinate 132,566 downwards.
ATATTTAATAAAATTTAAAGCTCCTTGTCCTTCCCAGGCAGGGACAGCCAGACAGGACTGACCCCAGTGCCTGGCCCTGAGAGATGCTGGGCTCCTGCCAGTGCTTCAAACAAGAACTCTGCTTTGTTCATCTTGAAGTGTGCCTCAGTTCATGCTGCTTTTTCCTACTTTCCCTGTATGAAGACAAAATTATATTTTTAAAAATCAGAGTGGTTTCTGCTACAGATTGGGGTAAACCACATGTCAGCTTTAACTTGGGCACTCACCACCTCTCACCCACAGTGGGAGTCACCGGGACCTGTTTGACACTGCATCACACATACCAACTCCTGGATGCTTGCCCAAAGCCAGCTCTGACCCTCCTGGGGTTCTCGGGCAAACCTTGTGGCCTTGCCGAGCTGAGGGGCTCCCCCAGTCCTGCTGCAGCTCCCAGTAAGCAGGAAAGCTGGGAGCACTGAACTGGCCAGCATCTCGTTCCTCACCTGGATTTACTCCTGATTTTTACAGGTGCAAATGACAGGCAAACTAAATACTTTAGCACTGGCTGGTGTTTGCAGATCCAGCAGTGTGTGAGGTGCTTTGAAGATGGCATGCAGAAGGCAGCTGCCTGTACTGGAGTACACAAAATTTAATGGCTGATCTTCCAAAGAGGTTGCACCTCGGGTGGGGAAGAATCTCAGACATAATCCTGATTTCATGTTTAAGTTCATTCTGTTCAGGAAAACACCAAAGCATGCATTTATCTGTAAGTGGATAATTTAGTGTAATTCTGGGTAATTTAGTGTAGCTCATCGAAAAGGGGTGCTTTGCTAAACAGGGGTTGTAAGAAAACATTTAAACTAAACTGGAGTCAATGGGCTTTACTTCTGAGTAATGTGACCTGGTGTCTGAAGCACTGGGATCGAGATCTAAAAGGCTTGATGGAGAATGGGAGGATGAAGAAATAAGAGATTACAGTGACACTAATGTGGTTACTCATGGACACAAGTGCATGACACGCATTTTACCAATGGATTTGTGTAGATTTTGGCTAACAGGCTTTGTTTTAGGAATTGGGGATCCGTGGTTAGGGAATTTTCTTACTGGCTTGCAAACATTTTCTGCTGGAGACTGTTTTGCAGAAGAAATTACCCTGGTCTGAGAGACACAGGGTTGGAGCAGAGATGTTTTTGAGAGGACCAAGAGTTACCTGGGTATGGACATAACAGAGGCAGTAAAACCCCACGATACCTTTTTCTGTGTCGTGCTCTCCCTTTCTACCCTGAGCCAAAGCTTAATCTAATTTTTTTTACTGGTATAAAGTGGTTTGCTTAATATAGTCTTATGCAGCTGTAACTGAGAATAAAATTAGATCTTGGTGTGCTAATTGGGGCCCTGACCCAGAGGAGCAGTTAAACATACGCTTAGTGTGAAGCAGGAGAGCCACTCCACCTGAGTCAGTAAGGGTATGCCTAAGCTTGAGGTTAAGCATCATTTCAAGTATTTGGAGCACAGAGTTCACAAGAGCTGGTTTCCAACCTCCTCCCATTTCTGCCTGGATACCTCAAAGCTCCAAACATTTTCATCTTAAAATAGTGAGTGTTTCACAGGGAACTATTAGCATTTTCCTACCTTCCTTGGAGGAAAATTGCCCTCCAAATTAAGGGGTGAATTTCATTTTAGGAAAACTGCAAGACCAGAGACAAAGGCCTTTACTGACCTTCATTTTGGTGGGAGTTCCTGGCTGCTCCTTCAGTGGAGGAATTAGAAGGAGGTGTTTGTAGGAGACTGTGGTTCACTGGCTTGCAGACTGTAGAAGACAGGAGGACTGGGTTTTAATATAAACAATTAATTGGAGGAAAGCAATAAAACATAAAAGATTTACTTGCCTCTGAAATGTCTTCTATTTTTAGAATTCTCTGCAAATGCTTTTCATGCAAATGTACACTCACGTATACGTACGTATGTAAACTCTGTTATGTAAATCAACTCTTGATTTCTTATTCACTGTGTTAAGGAGCTTCAAAAATGCTTTGGCATTTCTTTTACTGTGATGGGATTTTTATTTTTGAAGAAACAGTTAAACCTGTGTACCATAAAGGTACTTTTAAAGCAGCCTGACTCTGATGGATGTATTCAAGCTAAATATGATCTGGTTGTGCCAGTCCCCTGATGTACTTCCATAAATACTGTCAAACTTTTAACTGCTTGCTTAAAGCTGATGCTGAGGTATGTGGCTGACCTGTGGCTGACCCATTCATCCAGAGTGTTTGCTCAGCACCTGGAGAGCCAGGCACTTAGATGGGACAGAGGAAGTTGGCTCACCATCCCTGGCCTGCCAAAAAACACATATGTGGCCCACAGAGCCATGGGAAGCCTTTACCTGCAATGCAGGGTCACACTGAGTCTTGTTTCCTTGGAATGTGTGGTCCTTCACCCATGTGTCCAGTGATGGCACTGGGCAGGCAGCTCTTGGCTGTGTGTCTCCTGGAATAAAACTTCTGTTCTTTAAGTCATCATGAGTCTCCATCCTGCTGGCAGTGAGTCAGGAGATGATTACCACGGACTCCTTCAGTGCAACACCACCTTTTATAAAGTCATCAAAATCCAGAGGGAAGCCAAGAACTCCTGAGGCTGGACTGCATTGCAGTGTGCCCAGTAAGCAAAGATGTACATTACACGTATGCCTAAAATGGAAACACGAGCTGGTGCTTGCTTCAAAGGCAGCAGCCAGCAAATTCTCTCTGCAGCCCAAATGCTCTTCCCAGCAGACAGCTCTACTGGCTGAGAACAAAGGTGAGAGGCAGGCCCCAGCCCACAGGTGCTGCAGAGCAGCAGCCAGATCTGCTGCAGGATATCTGCAAATAAAGTGGTTGGATCCCACCACATCTGTAAGAAGACTAAAACACTCAGCAATCAGAAAATATCTTGGGAAATATTTTTTTTCCCCTGTAAGTAGAAGGATTTTTCCTAGTAGCAGCTTCTGCCTGTGCTGCTTTGTGTGACTTCCCTTTTCACTTTAAGCCGTCTATACCGAACACCAAAGGAAATGATGTGGGATTATTTTACACCCAAGTTGTATATCCCATAAAAAAGGGAGCACCCTGCTGTGGCAAGCAATGGCTTATGTACAGTGGCAATGCATAGAAAACAGACACCGACTTTGAAAAGTAAAACACTCCAGGGAGTCACTGCTCTCCCTGAGGAAATAACATTTATGGTGCACCAGCTCCATTTGTTCCAGGGATGTTTCTAACCTGTTGTCTGGATTTTAATGCAGTTCAGGCTGTCACATCACACCAAGTTATGAGATGCCTTTTGTGAATAAGAACAATGGGCTGAAAGGATTGGGTTTCGTTGGTTGTAAATATTTTTTATTGATGAAGATTAATGAAGGAAGAGCCAGTGTGGAGCCATCAGGTAATGGAGGCAAAGCAGTGATGTCCCTTTGCCACCGACTGCCCTCCTGGAATACCAGGACCAATTGCCCCTCAGTCTTGATTTTCACTGGGGTCTCACTACTGAGCTCCAGCCAGAGAGGTAAAACTGAGCAATTTCCATATTGCCTGCATCCCCTGAATATTCATCCCTCTTGCTCAAAAAGGAAAAGAAAAAAAGTAACGGAAAGAAGAAAGCAAGCCTCACATTTTCAGTGGCATCTCAAGCTGGGGGGAAAGGCCAAGATAAATGGATACTTTCAAGGTCATTAGCTTGTGGAGCTCACAGTTTGTATTGCCCTGCCAGAGCCTGGCTTGGAGAGGTTATAAATGTTTTTCGTCTGGAGCAGGGAGCTCCATTGTTGGAGTTTGGATCCTCTGCTTGGATGACAGTGAAAAATCCAAACTCTGGTGGAGCAGGGCCCCCCTCTCTGCCCAGGAGGTCTTTTGTCTATTCATCTGTAGCAGAACACACAGGGAATTAGATGTGAGTTTGAACATATTGCGATGCCTCACCGCTATGGTTTCCACCACCAAAAATGTTGCTGGGCAGCTGACCTTCCTGGCAGCCCACCAAGAGAGAAACAAGGTCAAGTGCTGTTTGCTCTCCAAGAAAATTACATCAAAATGATGTCCAGTCCGCTCCAGCCTCACCAGCCAGCAGCTCCATGGTTTGTGGAGAAGAGACAGGGGAGGGGACAGAGTCAGAAAACAAGGGTGTGGGGCAAGGCACCATCTGCTGGTTGCATATTTTGGGGGTACCCTGAGCCAAGGCAGGGATGTGCCTTTTGCAGCTGCAGCAAGTGCAGCACTGCAGCAGCTGAGCCCACCTGCTGACACACAGGTGTCTTCTCCTCGCTGCTGCTCCCACTGCTGAAAGTCACTGCTTTTGTTTGTCCCAGTAAATAACCCCAGCACCTGGCTCCCTTCTGTAGTGCCTGAGGGGTTTGGAGGGGCAGGGGCACAGCCACAGTGGCAGTGAAACCCAGCCTCTGATGGCCCTGCCTGGCCATCTACATCTCTCCTGCCTTTTTGCACCCAGCAGTGACATAGTGCAGGAAGGGCTGTGTGCAAGGGCAGACATCCTTCAGTCTTACTGCCCTGCCTTGAAGACTCTGCATTGTGCCATGTGAGACTGGAGGTCTTCCTTCAAAATCAGGTGTCTTCATTCTCCCAGGCGTGGACTGGGTTTGTTCAAAGGATCAAGCTTCCCCCACCATCTCAGGCCCCACAGCTTCCAGGGGACTCATAAATGGTGCAGATAAATTGTTATTTGGGGTCAATGCCACCAACTGAAATGGCTAGAAAATTCCAGCTATTTGGTGCACAGTCAGGCCAGATGTTTTATAGGCTCTCGTGGAATATCAGTAGAAGTATTTCACAGTGGTAAAGGTCAAAGATGGACTCTAAAATAAGCAGAGCCAGCATTTTTGATGGCTCTCCAATTAGAGGAATATTTATTGGCAAATAATAACTGCAGAACAAAAACTTCTCACTCAGAAACAAGAGAAGAGTTTTAGCAGTGGCCTCTGGGAGCCACCAGGCCTCCCAGACCTCATGTTGGCACAGGGGATCTACAAGGATTGTGTTGTCTTCTTCCAGGGCATGAAAACCCCTGATACATGCAGTCAAGCCCCTCTGCCTCTTGACTGTGCACTGGTGGTTTAACCACAGGGACTTCTGTTCATCAGTTCCAGGTCTTGACACTGAAAAAACGTTTGGCATCTCCATTGCTTCTCCTTCCCTCGTCCCACCAAGCCCATGGGTCTGGCTTGCCTGCTGCCTGCACTGGTTATTTTTTCAAGCCCTTTCTCCTCACTACCTCCAAGAGCCTCCAAAAAACTGCCTCAGCACAGAGCAACAAAGATTTTTTTTCCCACTTAGATGCAGCAGGATCTGCAGGACAGATGGACTGAGCTGAGATTTAAATTCCAGGTGCAAGTCCATTTTGCTACTGAATTTATGCCCAAGATAATATTCAGTGGAAGTTTTAGTTTACATAAAGATCCATCCCCAAGCATATATAAACTAGAGTCTGAAATAATACGATTTGAAAGTAGGCAGGGCATGAATTAGCAGTGCTATTCCAAAGATATTTCTGAAATGGCACACAGAAATACTGAGAGCAGATGTTAGATTGCTTTCTGAGGACAAAAATGGGTCAGACCTTATAGCAGAGTTTCTAACCACCGTATAGTCTCTGTTGTCCTATATTTCTCAGGATGAGAGTGAGGAACACTAACGCTCCTGCTCCAGGTGTCCCGAACCGCTGGAACTGAGGCAGTGCTGGTATGTGTGAGAGGAAGGTCTGCCTTTCCGTCTGTCATCTTCAGAAAAATAAGCTCTCTCCACATCTAAATCAGGCAAAAGCAGAATGGTCAGCCCAGATGTTGCTGTTGTAAGAATGAGAGTTTGGGGAGCAGACAGGTCCCAGGAAGCATGGGATGAAGCCCAAGCAGCTGCAAGTGCTCTGGTTGTGGTGTTACCCTGTGGCCAGGGGCTGGAAGGCAAGAAGGAAGACACATGAGATCTCTTCAGCACTAGGCATGGAGCAGACCTGGCAGCTGGGGAAGGAGCCATGCTGGGGCTGGAAACCAGGGACCAAGTGGCAGGTGTGCCTGCAGCCCAGGCAGGGCTGACCTTGGCTGAGGTGGAACGGATGGATAGCCACGAGGCACTGGCAGGACCTCCCTGACAGACAGACCAGCCTGAAACATGAGGCCTCTGGATGGGAGCCAAATCATTTGCCATCACCTTGTCAGTGTCCTGGGATGACCTGGACACTGAACCACTTCAGGCTGACTTAGTGGCTGGAGAGCCTGTAGCTCCTGGGAGAAATAGCTTACCATCACCTTCACCTGTTCAGTTTTGCGAGAAGAAAGGCAGCAAAAAGTTCTGTGGTTTTGCTGTTTTTTAAAAGATTTGCTCTTTTTTTAAGTTGTGATTTCCTGTTATAGAAGGTCTTCCTGAAGAATTGCCTTCAAGTCATCTGATGATTGTTGGAAAGGGAGGCTTCCCTGTGCAGCAGTGGTTAAAAGAGAGTCATATTCCCTGCGTATTGCCAAGGTCTGTATCACTCCGTGCTGGCTGCAGGCAGCAGCAATTCAGCCTGTGGCTGTAGCAGCAGCAGAGTTACAGGAGAGGGGAAAAAGTAAGCACGGGCAGTGTACCTGTGATTCCTGCTAGCAGGTGTCCAGGATAGCAGAAAGCAGGCAGTGCCACTTTAACTCTGCTGAAAACACCAGCAAAAGTCCCCCTGTCTCCCCACGCAGCCCCGGCTTTGGCTTCCGTATTCCTATCACAAAAGCAACTGGGACGGGAGGGCTGTGCTTCACAGGCATGGCAGAAATCCCAAATAAGGTCTAAGAGAAAGGACGCCCATTTCCCTGAGTGCCTGCAGCGCTGGAACAGGGCTGCGGGTATGGCCGGACCTGGCGGGGCTCTGCCAGGCTTTGGGGTCACGGCCCGATGGCTCCCGGCAGCGTTGCAGACTAACAAGGACGAGCCTGAGGGATCAGCATCTCCAGAGCAACGAGGGGGACAATGGCAGGAACGCTCCCTGGCCCTGACCAAGTAGACTGTAAGTCAAAACAGGCTATCACACCCAAAATAATGTCAGGGGATTTGTCAGTGCCAGGGGAAGGCTTACTGGCTTTCACCCTTTAAATATATGGACCTAAAATATCCTAGCTAGATAGCAGTCAGAAAAATGCCAAAAACCAGCCAAAATCTTACCAAGGCAGCCATTAATGCAAAATAATTCAGCCATTCAAACCCATTTGTTTTTCACATCAGTCCTTGATTAATAGGCACTTAATTTAAGTTTTGTTTGTTTGTTTGTTTCTCTGGGATTAGCTGTTTCACTTTGAAAGAACACAAGCCCCTCAAAAGATAAATGGAGGTGACTGGCTGGAAATGTTCACCCAGGCAGGCTTTGCTTTTTTTTTTTTTGAAAGGCTTAGATAACTTCTGACTCTCCTTCTGGGTTTTGACCTGCCCAGGATGAGAAACAGGAACATGGTGGGTGCGCAAGGTGGCAACAGGTCACAGCTGTGCTGGACTGCAGTGGGGGCACTGGCATAGCTGGGCTCTGGTGACTCATCCTGAAGCAGGAGGAGGTTCTGGGTTTTCCCCTTATCCTAAGACAACATCCCAGGGAGGTGACACCAGGTTCTGAGGGCTCTGGTGGAACAAAGGTTGGATGTGCTGCCCGTCTCAGTGAGAGGAACAGAAATTAAACTTCATGAACTTGAACAAAAGACTAATCTCTGTGAGGAGAGAGGGGAGGGACAGAGAGAGGAACTGCAGACAATTAGTACTCTACAGGCTCTCACAGAGTCATTAATGAGGGATAATATCCAATTAAGGAGGAGGATGGGAAATCTGGGGAATGCCTGTATATATTCCAGTAAATTGCTCATGGCTCCTCCCTATTCCCCTCCCCAATTTTGATGATAGTCTAAACAGGAAAGGAACGTTCAAGTGAAATATAGTTCATGGAAATATTTAGAGCCCACAGGTAGGTGGCTTGCTGCCCAGACGTCCTGGGAGCTCGTCTCTGCTCACATGCCTCATCAGAGATGCACACACATTGAAGGGTGAGCGAGAGGGAGCCTAAAAGGTTCTGGCAATGATTTAACTCAATTAAAGTCTGTGGGAGGGTTCAGCTTCACATCATGAAGCAAACACAGGATGAGTAACTGATATAAAACTGAAAGGCACTTTACTTGTGTTTTTTGTCTTTAGGATGGCAGAAGAGGGATAATATTCCTCTACTAACAGGGTAAGGCTGGAGTTGGGCAGACTCTTGTAAAGCGCTGCGGATTTTCCCTTTTTTTGTCAAAAAGGTCATCAGCGGCTTGGAAATGCAGATTTCCTTCCAGCAGGAAGTATTCTTTTTTAAAAAAGCACAACTTTCTATCCATATCAGCATTTCTTTAAATGGAACTGTTAGTCCTGTTGATGTGACCTAAATCAGCAATGTCCTGCATAAGAAAGAGAAATAACTCACAGTCCCCAGTGCCTCAGAAACACTTGACTGGATTGACAGAGTGAGAGTCTGTTTCCAGAGAGTCTCCCATAAAAATAGCTGGTAGTTAATTTCACAAGTTTGAATCGTCTGGGTTTGGAGGGGGGGTTTTGGGTTTTGAGGGGCATGGGATTTTT
>VYXD01016844.1:90987-123949 GCA_013397195.1 Hylia prasina | reverse complement strand
CCCATTAATTGTGCCAGCAGTGTTTTAGCTGGTTTTAAAGTGATTCCCAAAGTAGTTTGGGGAGTAAAGCTTAATTTGTTTAAGTCTTTGCATGTGCTGAATAGGGTGAGAGCTGGAAGAACTCCTAAGACTTTTCCAGACCTCTGGAGCTTTCTTCAAAACAAGTAAGTCACTTGTCTGTTCAAGCTTTATGACTAAATTCTCTCCCCAAGGTTACTGCAAGAACAGAGACCTCAACACGTCTGCATTTACAGATGGGTTCTGAACAGCACCAGCTTTGAAGAATGGGACTTGCTCTTGCTGTCGCTCCTTTTCTCCATAAATATATATATACACATGATTATATATAAAATCCCTCTCAGCCCCATTGTATGCAATCAGTGGCTATTGCATCAGTGAGTGTTACAGATCCCATTTTTCCCAGGGCAGGGAGGGCCCTTAGCGTGCACAAAGGCACAATGCAGGGAAGATTAATATCGGCTTCTGCTTTGCCATTCCAAGCCCCTGCTAACTGTAAATAATATTCTAGCAAAGATCTTGATGCATCATGATCTATTGTGTTGCAGCGATGATGCTGCTTGTTATGTCTTTAGCAGTGATTTATCATCCTCTGCAATGACACAAATCATGGATGGCTCATGACACTCCAGGATGTATGATCTCTTAGTGGTGGCAGTGATGAATCCTGTGCTTAGATCATAACATTTTGAAACCTGGGATGTGGAGCTGATCCTTTGCATTTTACTTCTAGAAGGTACCTAAAGCAATAAAAACCTCTCTTTGTTAACAATATGTCAATTAACACATCTCCCATTTTCACAACATCTTGATGTGGTTAACTCTGGCTAAGACTCAAAGGGTTATCAGGCAACTCTGGATTACTCACTCCTTTTGCTTTTCCCCTACTACCTCCTAACCTTTAATGTCCTCCTCCTGCATTCTGGTCCCAGGGACATATTTTGAAATTCTGCTGCATGTATAATGAGTATAAAATGTTCCTCTAGGAGCTGGAGAAAGCTCAGATGTTTGGGTACAGTAGGCCCATTCCGACACAACAAGCCTACGCTCAAGCTGTGATCCCAACAGAGAAGAAAGCGTTTCAGGTCTGAGCTGCTCTCATCCAGTGAGCTATTGCCATATCAGCTCTGCTCCGAGGAAGTGGAAGTACTTGCTTTTATTTATTTTTATCCTATGGCATCAAAACGCCCCTGAGTAAGAGAGGACAGAATGGGGAGGGGAGGATGATGAAGGTTCTTACGCTTCACTGCTGGGTTCCTGCTCTGAGACAATGTGCTTTTCTTTTAGGCAACATGTAGGTTATGGTGAGAATACAGGTCTACTGATGAAACAGACATGAATGTCAAAGGCAGAAAAAAAAAAGAGAGAGAGAAAGGAGAAGAAGAAAGAGCAAAAGAAAATTCTAAACAGATGACAGGAGGCCAAATGCTGCCCTTAGTGATGAGCACCTTAAGCACCTGACAAACTGCTCTGGCTGTAGTAGAGGGGCCCTGCAGGCTGCTTTCCCCTTGGACACAGCTGCAAACGTGGGGCCTAGGATCACTCCAGCAGCCAAAACTCCCCGCTGGGCTCAGACTGAAGTGAAGGCGCCCCTCCTGCCCTCGGCTCCCGTTCCTCTGCCACCCCAGAAGCGACAGAGAAATCGGCACCCTCACCCCAGGGAGGGCTTGGTCAGGCAGCCGGTCAGAGGAGAAGCCGGGGCTGTAAGGCAGCGATGCTGTTCTGCAGCCAGAGGGGTGCTGGAGCCCTAAGCCCCCCGTTCTTCGTGGGGATGACGGCTGCACAGCGGGGCTGCGTGTGCTCCGGCACTCCGGTACCCGAGGAGGAGCTGCGGCATCTGCTCTGAGGGCTGCAGGAAACCCAGGCAGGGCGGCTGAGCATCCCGTGCCCCTCGGCTCCACTCTCAAAGCCTGGAGGCTCCAAGATGGCTCGTCACCACTGGATGGAGCAAAAGAGGTGGGCGAAGACAGCCGAGGAAGCCTCCTGGGATGCTGGGCTGGCTGCCTGCCCTGGCCGCGGCCCCAGCTCGGCTTCCAGGGAAGCTGTTAGCAACTCGGAGCCTGCTCTCCGCTCTGCTCGCGGGGCCGGGGCCCCTCGGGTGCCCCCGCCGCTCGCTGCCCGGCCTGCTGGCTCGCCAGCCCCGCTCTGCCACAGCTGCTGCCGCCGGCCGCCAGCTCTCCAGGTGCTCCACCGGCTGGAGACGCCCCGATGGCCAAGAAGGCCTCGGCGGAGGGGCCAGCGCCGGCACCCGGCACGCTCGCCGTGCCCAAGCAGCAGACTGCCTCGGGGAGGGTTAGGGACCGGCTCCACCGCCTGCACGACTCCCCCGGCAAGTTCCTCCCGGCTGCTGGAGTCGGGCAGGGAGTTCCCGAGCCCCTGGGCGCCACAGCCCCGTGCCGTGGTCGGGCAGCTGGAGGAGCACGGGGGATCTCGTCCTGAAGGCCGCGTTTGACCCTGCAGCCGCAGCATACAAAGATAATTCCCTAAGGTTTCAGGGTAGTGCTGAAGCCTGGGGAGGCGACTCCCGCTCTCCAAATTGGGAAGGGCAGGTGCTGCAGGCAGCCGCAGCAGCACCCGGGGCAGCAAAGGGGAGGCAGCGGGAGGCAGGCACAGCACCCCAGGGTGGGATCTGCCCGCAGGATTTCGGTGCTTGCCGCCACTCCATCTCTGCGGGACAGGACCAGCCTGGTTGCTTCCAAGCTGTAACGTGGTCAGAGTCGTGGCATTTTGCTGATACACCATGTTGGTATCAGAACTGACATTTTTTCCCTTTTCTTCCATCAAGAAGTCATAAGCCAGTCAATTAGTGGAACAGGGCCCTATTTAAGGAAGGAGCTTTTTTTTTTTTTTGTAAAACTTAGCAAAACAAGAACTGTAATTATCAGCTTGAGACAGCCAAGCATCATGGAAATTTTTACCTCAAATGGTGAATGTTCAGCCAAGTTGGAATATAACAAACGAAGATTTTAGAATAGAAAATCTTGGGCAATGCTGCTTACAGTCCTCAGTACCTGTGTTTTCTGTAATGCTGTAATTCATTCTATGATATCATACCATGATTCTGATATTGCTTCAGTAGGCAATGCTGTCCTCTAAGTAGAGAGTTATACTCAGCATAAAGTAAATGTATTATGATATTTTTTAGGCCTCATACACAGGTATAAAAACACATAGCAGCCTTTCAAACCAAAGCTTTCCTTATTACTAGTCTTAAATATCTCGCTCCAGAAAAGGAAACATCTCCCAGTGGTGTGCCAAGGTGAGAGGAACCATTTGAGATGCACCTTGTCATGGAAGCACATTTCTTCAGTTCCCAGTGTATAAACATGGATGGCAGTGAAATCTCTAACAGCTGGGATTCTACACATACAACAAATTTATCACATATAATGCTTTGTAAATATAAACATATATTTGGAACTTAGATGCACCATGAATAACCTTACATCCTTTAGTATGTAACACTTTACAATATATTTATCACTATCTTAAATTCTTTCTTTACAATAATCATATTTCCATACCTCATATTTCATCAAGTGTTTTTCACTAACCTGTTGAAAATGCTGTAAAAAGGATTGTGCATCTATTGAATGTTTTTATTGAATGTATTTTTTAAAAGTATGAATAACTGGATTTGAGTCAAAGGCAGAATTAGTTAGACTGAACCAAAATAGACAAGAATTACGAAAGAAAATATGAAAGTGATATGAATGAGGTAAAGCAAATGACACATCTTCCTAAGCTAAAACAATTACAGTAAAAGGATTTCAATTAAAAATATTAATGAAAAGTAAGAGATGTAAAAGATGGGAAGACAGAATGGGAGAGAAGCGAGCCAGTATCACAGCAGCCAGAACAGTTTTGTTAACGTGGAGGACTCATGTTTAATATCCAATATTTTCCCATGCCCAGAAAGATGTGAAGCCACATCACAGCCCTGTTCAGACAACACCCTGATGTGGGAAATGTGAAACCCTACAGGTTTCATTGAAACTGAATCTCCTTCTCCTCAGAGACACCTCTAACCCCTGTGCTATTGAATGAAAGGGGATCCCGTGTCCTTGATTTTGTAGGAAGCTTCCCCTTTTTTTTAACAGGTGCCTGAATCTTTTGACTATGCTAAACCAGCTAACAATGAAAATTATGGGACTAGTTTGTCTACCATGTTGTGATGCATTTCTTTCAGCTGGAAGTCTCTGGCAAAAATGACTTGAATTTGTAAATATGTTTGAGCTGCCCTGAAACATCATTTGTGGAAGCACCTGCTATTTTCCAAAATATGATTTGATGATGATGATAAGAGTAATGATAACAGCTGTTATTGTTCAGGTAACTACGAGTATTTTGTTATTTCTTCTTTTACATCACTTTTTTACTGCTTCCTATTTCTTTGCCTACCTGCAGCATATTATTTTACATATATTTTCTTATTTATTTTGTTTCCTTCTCTCCACTGGAATTTTTGATGGTGCCCTCCTGGGCTTATATATCCTCAGGTGCACAGCCACACAACTCATGACTTCTTTTTCTATTGCCTGGGCCAAAATCTACTCCAGTTTTCCTCAGGTGCTATGTCAATGAAATCAAGTTACATCAACAGACTTGTGCAACTAAAGAAAAAGCAGGGCCCTTATCAGTATAATGCCTCGATATATCTTTTCTTTCATAATGTCTTTCTCATCACATATCTTTATTTACAGTTTCCTTTATTATTTCTCTGCACCTCATTTTACAAACCTGGCTTCTTTACATTCAGTAGCCATCATTGTGGTCTATCTGATCTAGACAGCTGTGCCGAGACAGGGCATTTTGGAATATTACCGTAAAAAACTGGAAGCTTTTTGCCACACTTGTATTCATTTTAGTGGTTATCACTGTAACAGTTAACAAAAGACACAAAGACATCCATACCCAAAACAGCATATGAAGATTTAATTTTTTTTTTTAAATGGCACATACATTTAAATAGCTCCTACTTTTCCCATTTGGCAAGGCCATTGTTGTGTCTAATGTATGTATTTCTGAAAACAATGATACATTTCCAGTAGTATCTTCCACAAATTTTTTTCAATGAGCAATAAAGGAGGTTGAGGTGGGATGTGTTTTATCCCACCACATTATATCATTCCTCTTTTTCCTCTTTGTTGGATGGCAATCAGGAACCCTCATGCCAAGCTTGGGAAGCAACAGCATCTGGTTCCTTGGCAGATTCTGCAGGCGGTCTTGTTGCCAGCCTTTAAGCTGTGTCTGGGTCTGCTGCATGGTTTGGCTGCAGATGGGCTCTCTGGGTTGCCTTGTGCTTATGGGTGCCAGTTTTGGCTTACCTTTGATTCTGAGGACTTTACTCATTTTTATTCATTTGTGAATAAGGACCCATCCAAATGCTTCATGAAACCAATATCAGAATGTACCGATATTTAAAATGAAAAGGGATGGAGGCCGTTTCCCTTCCCCCTCCCCTCCCCAGGATGAAACATTATAATAGCATCTGCAAATGGATCTGGATCTATCAGTATTTCCATTATAAATCAGAGGCTTAGAGCTTAGCCATGAATATTCCTCCCAGAATGAAATGCAATGCGGCCACTTGTATCAAAACAACACTGAACATTTTTTCAGACCATCTAGGCATTCCCACACTCACTTCCTCTTCCTTCCAGAGGGATAATTTTGAAGACACAACAGTCTTACATCAAACACATGTCCAAAAACCTCTGTATGGTAAAAAAAAACCCCACTTCTTGCTGTTTCTGGGTGCTGAGGTTCAATGCTGTTTTGGAGCCACATGCAAGAACAGTGTCCAGGCCTGGAAGAAAAGCCTTGAAATCAGAGATTTGGTGGACACTGAGGGAGCTTTAGCTGTGTACACAGCCCCCCTGCCTCACTGACCCACAGACCCCTGAAGCCTGGGAGGGTGCAGTAGGCGAGTGATGTATCTGCCTCCTGCATTTGCTATCAGCTCCTGCTGTGACCCTGTCTGGCCACCCTTTGGCCTGGATTTGGGCACCCAAACACCCTCTTGGCAAGAGTTGCCTCTCCTGGAGAGTAGGGGGGAATAGCAGGGTGTGGGGAGGCTGTGCTCCCTAATCGGAGGTGTCAGGCTGTTGTCAGGGGGGAGCCAAGTGCCTCTGCCCATCCAGGGAGTGCAGATACGGCTCAGCACAGATGGCCAGGGGGGTCTGCCTAATTACCAAATTAAGCCTTCAAAACATGATGTGACTCCTAGCATTTTGGAAGGAACCTTCCTGGACCCCAGGATTCAGTGCCTGTACCTCCACATGCACAGCCAGACCAGGGACGGCTGCTTTCAGTCATCTTGGGATGAGTGCATTTGGGGCAGATTCATTCTCTCGGGAAGCAACAGTTCTGCTGAGTCAGGGGATATGCAGGGACCAGCATCCCAGAGAAGTGGGTGGGATGGGGTTGGAGGGAGCAGGGGAGCTTGTTGGTTATCAGTGTACATATGGTAATACAGGTGACAGTGCCTGGGGAACAGAGCACTTCCCCTGCCTATGGCGGGGTCCTCTTGATGATGCCAGATACTGGGCAATGCTGGGCCACAGCTGTCCATGCTGATTCCCAACATGACCCTGTTTCCCTGCTGAATGCTTCTAAGCAAGCTCTGAGCAGCCAGCCAGGCACTAGAGACAATACACAGCAAAAGCTCTCCTAATTACAACAGGATCCACAGGCAGAAGTTCCAGTACTGATAAAGACAAAAGAAAATTAAAGACCCAGCGACCCTTTTTCAGAAGGGTATTTCTATTTTTCTCTTTGCTATTCGCAATGTAAAATACCAGTGCACAAAATTTTATGCCTATGAATATATGCTGAAGGAGTCATGTCAGTGACACATAGTGTTACACGAAATCCAGCTAAACGTAACACAACATTCAAAGCAGCAGTGTTTCTGGTGTCCCTTGCTTCCATTTTTAAACCTGTCTTTTCTATACTTAGGAAGAAGGATTCTTTCCTTTCCATGTTACCCTGCAGTCTATAGACAGTCTCTGCACATGATTTACAGCAGTCTTTCTTGTGAAGTCTCTTCCAAGATTCATCTTTTCACAATCCTTTGTAACAATCTTATGTTCTTGCAGTCTTTCTTAAACGGATCAAGGCAGAATGTAAAAAAGTTACATCACAACAAAATTGTTACAGATTCTGTTTTGCAGGTTATTTGGGGAAGGGAAGCGATTCACCTTTAAAATGAGTGATGCTTCCAGTCTGGTGGAAAGCTTAAGCATCTGTGCAGTTCCAAATATGGGAGGAAGCTACCTGCATTTGATGGAATTACTTGCCTTTTAAATTAAAGTGCTTAATAAGTTTCAAATGTCAGGTCTCATTTTTACATGTAGGTCTTGCCCTTGTCTAAAGTTAATTTCTATTTTAGGCTGTTAAAAGCACACATTACAGATCAAAATAATAACCAAATAATCAGTTAGTCTCCTTAATGGGAACCTCTCCCCTCTTCTGCATGAGTAGTAATAGAATTCTTACAGAAATCACCCACTAGCATTAAAAATACAAGCTAATATTATCTCCAAGAGAGACTCCAACACGACCAAAGACAGCAGGTCCAAATAACAGAGCAGGTTAAGTGCTGAAAACCAGGACTGGTGAATATTTGCTTAAATGCTATTTGAATTCTTATTCCTTGCTGTGTCTTCTGGATATTTGACTATTGTCGGAGTGGTTGGTTACTCTTTGTGATGTTCTTATTCAAATAAAACCCACAAATGTTTATGAGTTTGTGGTATTTCCTTGTTTACTGTTCTCTTTGACAAGTTTCACCTACCCAGAGAGAAACAGACAAGGTACTGTGTGGTTTAGGTGATCAGCTCAATACTATGAGGGGTAAGTCGCAAAGAGGAGACTGTCAACCCAAACAGCTCATAAATAAGGCACAGGATGAATATCATGAGTCTAAACCATTGACAGCCAAAAGTAAAAATATAGCAAAAGCTTAATATGCTCAGTGCAGTTCCAGCTGGTCCATCAATCATCCACCAACAGAAGTGCTACAACCATGGCAAATAATATTTAAACAATAGTATTACTATTGCTAGCTCTGTTGGGCATGACCGCTGTCTCACAGAGGAGGGTCAGGCAGGGATGTCCTGCCCTGCGTTCAGAGCATGTAAGAGATGCTCCACAGAGATATGTGTCCACAGCCACCTCCCCCATCTCAGGTCTTTGCTATATAAGCAAAGAAGTAGAGGATTCAGTTGCTGCTGCTGGTGGCTTGCTGTGGATCCAGGCACAGTGGTTGAGCAAAGCATCTTTATTGCTGTCTCACTGTCCAGTTTCTCGTGGGCCAAAGAGCACAGTACAAAAACTGTCATCCCACTTGGCTCTCATCACTCTCATTTTTGGCAGCAGTAGCTGAGGCCAAGGGCTGAATGAGCACAGGGGATGAATCCTGCTTTGAAAGCTTGCAGATCAGAACTGAGCCATATTGGAAGAGCAACGTGAGATGCCTGCACACTTCTTTCTTGCATGCTCCTATTCTTTAGCTAACCAAGGAAAATTATGATCCTGTGGGGCTAAGAGGACTCTTCTAACAATTCTGGCATTCTTGCTAATGGTTTGAGAAAATGGTTAGATAGAAAAACTATACTCCGGGAAGAGAAACTTCTGGAAAAGATTGATTATATCCCCTTGATTTCTTGTCCACGGGCAGTTTTGTGTTTGGGAAGATTTGCAGAAAACCTATGTCAGGTATTTTATTCTTTCTTTAGTCTGATTTGCAAGCCATGCTTTGAAGCCATCTATAGAGCAATTAAACCCCTCCTTACATTTATAGTTGGGCCTACCTTATTCATTTCCCTTCTGCGGCATTTCACCTGCAAACTTAAGTCTCTTGCCATTCACCAAGAAACGTCCTCCGCTCCTCACTGGGCAACAACGCATGCACACACGAGCAGCAGCTGCTCCTTTATGTGCCTGGAACAAGCAAAGCTTGGAAAGTCGGGAGAGCCGTGTAGTGCAGCCCGATGTGTTCAGAACGGGGTATCTGCAAGCCGGCCACGTGCACGTTGGCCCTGCAAAATGGCAGAAGCCCTATGTGCTTCCCAGGCCTGCCCACGTAGGGAAGAAGGCAGGGGACAAATCTCTGCTCTGGCCCCCGTTCCTGAAGCAGAGGAGCCACCAGCCAAGAGCACAAGTAAAACAACTGAAGTGAATCTTAAGGTTTCACTAGTTTGTTTGGGTTTTTTGTTGTTTTCTTTTCCCCTTTTCTACTGTGTAAGCTGTCTCTTGTTTTTGTTTTTCACAGGTTTGGCAAGCATTTTGCTTTTACAGCTCAAGCTCTGCCCAGTCACAGAACTGCATATAGGCTTTGCTTAGCTTTTGTCTTGTATATTAAACGAGAATTAGGAAATAAAGGAGATATTATTAGGGTTTGGACTTTCTGATTTTGGAGTCAATAGGAGCATTGTTCTGCACTTCTGGCAGAGGGGAAGGGAGAGCAGACTGCCTCCTGTTAACGTTGTAACCCAGGGAGTTTGCTCTTGAACCCCAAACCAGGTACGTGCCGCCCATCTGACCTCTTCCACAACCCTGCTTTCAGTCCCTGGCAAGAAAAACCTTTCTGTTAGGTTCCACAGAAGCAGGATAAGGTCCAGGGTGTTTAAATCCTCAATACTTTCTGTTATTTTCTGACAATACCCAATTCATTGGTCCAAGATTTGAATACACATCTTCCTCGCACCATTTCACAAAAGGCTTGGACCCCAAGAATAGAAGAAACCACTGCAATACAACAAGGACATATAAATATGAATGTCAAACTGCCCCGTCAATGAAATGCTTTAAAATGCAGGGAGTGCCATGGTGCAGTGGGCCACAGAAACACAATGAAATGATAATGAGGACAAACGGAGATGAAGACCACCCACCAGTAGTTTTATGACTGTGACTTGGAACGACAGTTCTCAGCGGGGCCATTGCCACTGGACGCCATTGTCATTTTTAGCACATGCTAAAGTAGCAATTGTGCACGGACATTTCAACTGTTGCCTCTGACAAACAGCAGCCAGACTATTTATGAACAACCCCCAGCCCCATTCTTGTGCGTTTGGCTGTGTCTGTAGGTAGGAGAGAGTGGAAGACTGCTACTTTGTTCTGACAGGTTTTCCCATAGTCACTGTCTGCTACTCCTTGCATATGCTTAATTTTCTGAGGATTTATGTTGGCCCCTTCCTAGACAGCTCTCCAGCATTAATCTTCCTTACCCAAGCTTCTACCCCACTTACGCTGTAGTCTCCTTCATGCTGCATTGTGTTTATCCTCCTTTCCTAGAGAAAAAAACCAGCATTCAGAATTAGGGTATCAGAGCAAACTTTTCTAGGGCTTGCTTGTGCATGTAAGATAAAACTTGGGTTTTGGAAGGAGTGAAGAAGACGAGGGAAAGACAAGGCATGAGTCTGTTCCTGATATGTTTGTTCACCCTGCCAGGGAGGTGCATGTGCTGGATCAGAGCACCTCCCAGGTGTCCTGGCGTAGGTTTCTGCCTCTCTATCCCCAAATGCTGCCACTCATTTTCTTGGCAACTCTCACCAACACCTCATCTCCAGCTCAGGGCACAGGGGGTGCAAACAGGGTGCAGGAGAATTTTCTCCCACCCAACTTCCATGCCAGAAACAGTTTGGCTCAAGATTTAGGTAAGCAACAAGTCTTCAAAACAATGATCCAAATGCAAATCATTTCTGTTTTGTAACTCTGCTAGAAAATTACCAAATCACATTCACGAAATGCAGTCTTTTGGGTTTGTTCACTGTTTCATAAATATCCGTAGATTACACAGCACGCTACCAGCTTGCCTTCAAATTTTATTGTATTAAGAAACTCATCCAAAATGCATTTGATATCTAATATATTCTTAATCCGTCACTCTTCAGATCCTGTCATAAAATGTGTAACTGAGAGAAGCTGTTCACATTAGCATGCCACCATATCAGGTCATCACTCCCAAAGCTTTCATTATGGGATGTTGCTGAAAGGTGCCATCCTCACAGCCAAGATATGCCTAATTTATCCATTAGGCATTCCTTCAGGAATCATTTAAAGAGAGCATGATTGGTTTTTTTAACTGTCTATGCTTTACCAAGAAGACAGCTATAGCATGGCTCAGAAAATAAGCACTTGTTATTCTTGATGGGCTGTGCAGAAAAAAAATGTTTAATTTGCATACACATGATGGTAGAGGAAGCTGACTCAGAACAAGCTGTTGGTGCTTCTGGATGGTCAGAATTAAGGGACTGTAGGAGCACTGAGAGGTCTCCAGCATGGACCAGGGAGTACTGTGTGTGTGGGTGTTGTTCTATGTGTCGTATAAGCCCTTAAAAAATGTGGAGTTATGTATTCGTCCCTGAAGGAAGGGATGAAAAGAAAAGGAGCTAGAGAGGAAGAAGGAGGGGAAGAGTGATCCACAGCATACAGAAATACATAGCTGAAGGTACAGGGAGACAAGACACAGCATCCCCACCTTATTAACCATTGTGGGGAGCATTGCACGTTCAGGTCTACTTTTATCTTACCAAAGCTTTGGGAGGAGGCCTGAGACACCTCACTGAGACACACCTTAGGTAACCCACACAGGCAATGGACAGGTAGACTGCAGGACAGCAATTTCAAAAGACAGTTCAATAAGCCTCAGATAAGAGAGTCTCCTGGAGCTATCACTTTCTGTCCAGCTTGGAAAGTGGGGTCCATCGCTGTCACAGAAGCACAGATATGAATCAGACAGCCAACTTCCCTGGCTCAGAAAGCTTCCCATGAAAATCTTCACAAGATGGGCAATCACAAAATACATAGTGGGAGCTGAGTGGAGCAAGAGCTCCTGGATCATATCCTAGGCAGGTGGTGACCATGGCTGTGCAGGAGAGGTGTGCTCTGGCTCTGTGACTCCTCTGCACAGGTCATGTGCTGGGCCAACAGCTCAGGGCTGGCAGCAGAGCTCTTGAGCCAGAAGACAGTCTGTGTAATCCAGACTTCTGCTTCTAGAAGTAAGAGAGGCAGAAAGGCCTGCACCATGAGTTACAAGGACTGACTGCATACCCAATCCAATTCCATCCCCTTACAGAGCAGAGGGGTCCCCAGACAGCAAATATTGTCTTCTGTCTGGACACCCCATTCTTATCTCAGCTTTCCAAGGCAGGAAGGTAGTAACTTCCTACGCACAAGGTAGGAAGGTAGTGTCCACTGATTCTCTGCCATGAATGAAATTCTGGTTTATAGATACTGGGTAGGAAATTCAGCCTTTCAGTGCCACACAACTGTTGCCACTGAATCTACAATGGCGCTCTGGCTGATTGAGAATAGTACTGGATTGAGAATAGGAAACTGGAATTTTCCCTTGCTCTTGGTCCTTGAATTCACTCCTTGCATTATCCCACGATTTCTCTGAAATTTTAGTTAGTGAATACTTTGGTTTGCAGAGGAAATCTGGTGCAGGTAAATAGCAGTCGTCTTGGACACCTCATGGGATTTTTACTGTTGTGTAGGAAAAAGGGTCACCTTACAGAAAGTTCACCAGGACAGACTTGGCAATAGCACTGACATTCTTTGCCAGGCATGGATCCCCAGAATGATGTTTCCAGATCTCAGAGCCTCTGCTTCCTTTTCAGCCTGGTTAGTTAAAAGCTTCTCTGTGGTGCTAGCCTAAGTGGGATCTCAGAAAATCTCAAATATGCATCAAGACACCCAGCAAGACCTCGTGGTGCGGGCTGTCAGGTTTCATCATTTGACAGATTTTCCAGTTGAGGCACATGTTGGTGAAGTGGCATATCCAACATTGTGCAGGAAATTTCTGGTTGAACTGAGAAAGGAAGTCAGTAACTTCAGCTTGAAGTTCTCTGCCATAACCCTCACTCCTTCTCCTTCATCCCTGCCCCCTGAATCCCCATTCTTCTTAATGCCTCAACATAGAGATTAAATAGGCCTTATGAAGAAGAGGACATGTGGTTGGAAAAAACTGTATGTTTCAATTCAGCATAGCGGTGAGAATAGGCAACAAGAAATGGGATTACAAACAGTCAAGCAAGTTCACACGTTAGTTATGTCCAAAGAGAGTTGCTCTCCTTTGTTGCAGTGTGCTTCACTCATCTGTGCAGCTGTGCATCTGGCCTTTTGTTTCTCTACCTATTCTCATAGGTGACTGTTGTAATGAGGAATGACAGAGATGGGGACCTGACAGGCAGAAACCTCCCAGATTGACTGAAGCATGGGACTCACATGAATAAGGCACTTGAAGCAAAGGAATCGGAAAAAGATATTCAAATATATACAAACCCCTAAATACTACAAGCAGCACTACCATTCTGTCAGTTTTGCTTTCCAGCAGACCTCTGTATGCATCCAGCCTCACACTGGACTCTCTAGCAAATCTCTCCTGTTTATTCTGTCTGTGTTCAGATACCGTGGTGGAGACTACACGGTTGCTCTGTTGAAGCACCTGATGATGAGTGTGTAGCTGGTCCCTCCTCTGGACTGTGCTGAGCTTCCCCGAGTCCACCACAGCTTGTTCACTGTGCCAAACACAGACCAAGTCACCTAGAGCAGCATTTTTCAAACTCTGTCTCTGATTTTTATACAGTGGGTTTGGTACTTTGGAGGGGAGATTGATGCCTGGCTGCCAAGAAATGTTTATTCTTGTGTTCTTGCCTAATCATTGTCACAGATGATTCAGCAAGAGCAGAACTGCCACTCTGCCTGAAAAAAAAAAAATCTGCTGGGGCTTGTTCTTGTTCATTTTGGAGTAGAAATGAAAAAAAAAACCCCGTAAAAAGCCATCCTTGAGTTCCCAGAGGATAATTTTTTGCATTTTGAGGAGGGAATATTGAGCTAAAACTAGAGAAAGTGCACAGATAGAAACATTATTAACATAATTAATGGCTTATGTAAACCAGGAAGAATGTTTTCTGGGGGATGTTTTGCTGTCTGCAAAAACCCAGAGACCTAATATTGTTTAGCCAATTTTCCCTGGCCATGAGGAGGTCAACAGTCATGTACCCTCTGTGTTGGACACTGTCAAGCCTTGTTTACTGCCAGTAGAAGGTCCCAGGAGAAAGCTGGTGAGTTTTTGGCAGTTTGTGGCAGAAGAGAGAGCTACAGCTGCAGAGCAGTTGTTGTCATAACACCTATTCATCATTATCCCTCCCATCATGAATCACCTACTGATAACCAACCCCTCTTTGTTTACATTCATCACATCTAGAAAGCCTTGTGCTTGCTTCCAGGAACCACATCTCTTACCTGGGAGAACTGGCTGCCTTTGTGCCAGTATTTCTCCCCCAAACCCAGAAAATTCTGGAAATCTCCCTGCTGAAAGAACAGGGACAGCTTTTCAAATGTTTTGTTCACTTCCACTTAAAATTCAACCGGAGTATCTAAATTAGGAATGCTGCTACATTCCAGCTCAGAGAGCTGCAGTGCTCTGTTACAAAGAGGGGCTCCGTTTCCTCCTCGTCATCCAGAACCCTGTCTTTCTGGATCGTCTGGTCCATTTGCCTAGGTGGAAAACTCGGTAGGGGGCCCATGTCGTACCCTTCCTTCTGTGTCTGGTACAGCATGGAGCACCATGTCAGCGATGCACTAATACACAAGAATAATCAGCTCATCAAATCAGCTTCATTAGTTGGAGCTCGAGAGCACAGCTCTGCTGCCCAGCCCTGCAGACACGCAGCCTGCCTCACCACTCCATCTGCTGCAGCCGAGCAGGAGGGGTCTGCCCATTCGGCTGTTCACGCAGAAGTGCAAAAGCCCGGGACACTGGGGGTACTCCGAGCATGTGCCATGTTCCTGCCTGACACATGTCACCAGGGGACCACTGCTCCTCCCCTGTCTCTCATATGGAGACCAAATCCAACTCCACAGTGCCAGCGATGAAGCCGCTAGAGCGAGGTTTTAGGCCGCTAATGATTTCCCTGGGTTTTGGGGGGAGGGGAGTGGAGTCTGGTGCAGGAGGTCTGCCTCACATCCTTATGGCAACGCGGACTCCTGGAGGCCACCGCACGCTGCTGGTGGGTGGCTGAGCACCGGGGACCTCTCTGTGTGACGGGAGAGGACAGAGGTGGCAGCGCAGAGGCTGCTGGAAGGTGGCTCATCTACACGGCAGGCTCGGGGCTCTGCGGTCCCTGAATGTCGATAGCAGAGGAGCAGGACATCAGCAGGTCACGAGTTTCACAGATTTGTTCACTGCTTGGAATTTCTGAGTGAGCGTATTTATGGATAGCTCTGCAGTTATTTTTACGGGAACGGCTCTGTAACTAAGCACTTCAGAAAAAAACCAGGCCACTCTGTAGAGGAAAAGGCAGGTGGAGGGGGCTTCACTTGAGTGTATCCAGCTTGGATACACCCACTTGGGATGGGTGTAAGCTCCTAGCAGGCGCTTGCTATGAAAACCCCTAGGGCTGGTTGTCTTTGCAAATGCTCTTCCTCAAACAATGACGAATAATAAACACGTGTAAATTTCTCAGTCTTTGGTATTGCCAAGGGTCTGTGCAGAAGTATCTGTTGCGACTACTGAAGTTCTCTCTCTCTTTCTCTCTGTGTATTTTTAGCATGGATGGAGATATAGTCTCAGGAAAATGTAATGACATGTGACATGCAGGATTCATATGTATCTAGGCAGTATGGGAATGTACCATGTAGGAGGAGATGTAACATACTGCTTGGCTTCTAATACCCATTACTTAAGCACAATAAGGCGCCTTATGGAAGCAGATAAGGGGCTCCCTGTGGAGCCTAAGCATTAGAAGACATATGTTTATCCCGTACCTGTGTTCCCTCTTTGCTTTATGTCATTACTTTTAAGTTACTTCATGCAATATTGACTGACAATTTTTACTGGCTTGTCAGAAATGCTGGGTGTTTACCTTTAGAAGATGACCAGTTTTTACAAAAAAACAACTATCAACTTGATTCCACCTCTCCCACATCATTAACTAATATCTGCTAATGAGTCCAACCTGATACCAATGCAATGCTATGGCAAATGATCTAAAGTTCGAGAGAATTTCTCCACTGATTTTAAGACAGTCAAAAGGCAATGTTCTGTCCTGGAGTTACCTCTGTAACTTTAACAAGATGAGACAGTGAAGTTTTGCCTTGTAAGTGGTTCTAACAAAATGTTTTTTTTCCAAAAAATAGCATGTTTAAGGAAGCATTTAATGTCCACAGTACCTCTGCCACTCAGAGGAAGTGTCTCAAACAGAAGGGATCAGCCTCTTCTCTCCTTTGTTTTCACATTGCAGCCTAGTTTTAACAGGAGCTGTAGCCTGCAAATGGATACAGAAAAGGACTTCTAAAAGATCTTAATATCATAGTTCAAGCAGAACTGCCTATTTTCCTAACTAAGGTTTGAATTTCATTGTAAAGATAGACACTGGAACGGTTGACAGCTTTAACAAGAAAACTGTGACTGCAATCCTAGTGCAAACCATACATCTTGTGAGATCAAGTGGAATGCTCTGTACAGATGCCAAAAGGAGCTGAATGTTTAAAGCCTGGGGTTTTTTTATTAGTAGTTAATGGTGTATATTTAGCACTGAAAAGATCATTTGACAGCACATCAGTCTTGCCAGATACATGAGTAAAAGGAAACGCAAAAACCCCACATTTGTGTGGGGTCCTTTTCGTCTGAAATTTTAGGAGGTAACAACCTACCGGCTGCGAACTCTGCTGAACTAGATGGAAAGACTGCCATTGATTTCCGTGGACTTTAGATCAGCCAGAAGGAGGGAAAGCAAAATGCATGCTAGGATGTTTCCTTGGTTATTTGCCTGTCCTTTTAAATGCTATATGTGACATTTTAAAGTTCAGGTGTTAAAAAAGGAATGATAGCTTCATGAAGGGTTTGTCAGTGAACTGCAGAGTTTAGAAGGCTGTTAAAAATATGAATATAAATGTCTCTGTGCATATACACTACAGGGACAGAATTTAATTTAGCTGGAGCTGGTGGTACCTGACACTTTCTGCTATGAGAGCCTGTTTTCAGTTTTCTATAACTTTGCCAAGTTTTAACCATTCAGTGTCTACCTCACACTGAATATTTTGCATCTCTTGATTCCACCAGCAAGGTGATGAAAAGCTACCCAGTACTGCAGAATGGAGAAGGCAATCAGGGGATCTGGCCACAAGGGAGAGAGAGTAAGTGACAGCAGGAGAAGCACGCACATGGACAAAGGAGGGGACAAAGTGAAGTGGAAGGTAAATCAGATGAGGGCAGCCAGACATAAGAGAGAGTGATGGGATGGGGTTAAGGGCTAGGCCAGCAGGAGAGGCAGCCTGGGAGAGAAACACAGGAAAGGTTGAGGAATAAAAGACCCCCAAAGCAATCTGAGCAGTAAATCCTTGAATCATGCATTCATCTTCTTTAGGTTTTTGGTTTTTTTTTTTCTTTTTCCCCCAGGCTAAAGAAAATGATTTATGCAGCACCAAGCATAAGGGGGCCCCATTCTCCACTGGCTGGTAAGCATTGCTGTGAGGAACACAACGGCAGCAACAGCAAAGGCAGGAGATGCCTGTTGTCATTTCAAAAGCCCTGGGAATGACTCACTGGTCAGAGTGCTCCCAAGAAGAGTTGCTTCTTGCAACTGTTTGCTTTCTTTTCCTGTTAAGATTGCAGTTTTAATATTCATTTTCCAAGCACTAGGAAGAGGCTACAGGACTAGAGAAGTAGGCAGAAAAGCAGAGAAAGAGAGCAAGGGCAGGGAGTTATGAACAAAGGCACACAGTGAGGAGGGAGACAAAGCACAGATGAGGAATGAGAGCAAGTGAAGAGACGCAGAGAGGGGAAGAACCACCAGATGGGGGACAAAAGAAAATCTCTCAGCATTTCTAACTCTTCCCCAATGTATGTGTATGATCCTTGTACAAACACTTCTTCCCAGAGGTGCTTCATCGTCTGGGCACAGGGATGGATGCAGTCAGTAGGAAGGACAGCTGGAGTAGTAGATGATTAGACATTGGTATGTCAAAAGATGTTCTCTGGTACACCACATCAGTAGAAATGCTTGGGGAAAGTGCCAGCTCCTATATTCTCTCACTCTCTACCTGCTAGGTTTGACGTCCAGAAAGGCAGCACACATTTCCTTGTCCCCTGGAACCAGAAGCCAGCCCCACCTGAGGCACGATAAAACCTTCCCACGTTGAGGTCCTCCACTGGCACATTGCACATCATTTCTGTGGAGCTGTTCACATGAGGTCCTGCGAACGTGCACTCTCATTCTCGAGCAGCCTGTGCCTGTGTGTGTCCCTGATCCACAGATTAATGGTAAGATTATGCTTGTGGTAGCTGCCAAGTTGCACTGCTGCCGGGAGACAGCGTGTAGGCAAGGAGGTGTCCTTCTTGCTCCAACTGCATGTACCCATCACAGGCATTTCTGTAAGGGAGGTTATTTTGGAAGTGCAAGGAATCACATGATTCCAGAACAAATGTCTCCAGGAGATGTTGCTCTTCCCACATCTCTTCCAAAGGGGAAAAAAAAAAGGAAAAGGTAGAGTGAGACTTCCAGCCAGCCCCACTAGCTTTTGCAGATGAATTCTCTTAAATGAAGCCTTCTCACAGCACCAATTTTGCCCACAGATTACACCAAATTCTTGGGCATGCCCCTGTTCATAGCTGCCCCGCAAGGAACTTGGGAAAAAAAGAGAAACATGAAAATGCTACCCTGGACTTGCCAGTAAATGGGTTATCTGGAGTTTTGGCTAATCAGTTTCTGTGATGGATGTCACCCAGTCTTAATGGCGTTGCCTCTGTGCATGCCACAGTATAGAAAAAAAAGTGTTTATTTTTTCCTGTTTCACACATATTCCCTAAATATTTGATGGGTCAGAAGCCCTTCTGAGGCCAATTTATCAATGTGAGTATTTACTTTCTATAAATGTCACCATTTCCCTGATGGATACAATCATCTGTGGCAGTTAGGCTGCTTTGCAGGACAGGACCCTAAGTGATGACCGAGAGGAGGGGAGAACATAAGGATGCATGAGTGGAGGGAGGCAAGGAAGCCAAGCCAAGCAGGGTGATTGCTGTGGTTTAAACACCCCCCAGCAGTGAAGAGGTTATGGCTTCTCCTGTTGTCTCAGTCTTCCTTTCACAGTCTGGTGACTACAACTACCACCACCACCACCTTGGGAAGTAAATAAGGTCCAAAACACCAGAAGAGGGAATCAGTATACTGTTTTTATTCACTAAAATATGTGTCGTTAAAAAAAAAAAAAAAAGCTGTAGTCACACAGCTGTAGTCTGGTCTCCCACGTTTCAGCTGTTCCCTCTGTCCACAGGCAGAAGTAATGCGTCACTTTCTGAATTGTTTCTTTAAAGAAAAAACAACAACCCAAATCAGTTAATCAACAGCAGCAGCGCTGCCGACTGGGAACGGCGGGCTCTGCTCCAGCCAGGAGGCACAGCACGGCCCCTAGGAATGGCCGCAGGTAGGAGCTGCGAAGCTTAGGGTTCTTTGCAGCACGTAGTGTCCCGGCAGCTCCGGAGGGAGGGTCTGTCCTGCCCGGCCAGCTCCCGGCGCGGGGCTGCTCGGCTGCACTCGGGAGAGGCTCCGAGCCCGGCAGGTCCGAGCAGGCTGCGCGGCCCCGGTGCCACAGCCCGGCCACGGACAGGGCAGGAAAACGCTGCGTTCCCCGGCAAGACGCACAGGATTTCCTGCAGCGGGTCAAGAAAACATACCTTCCCATTGTCCCCGCCATGTCACGGGGAGTCCTTGTGCTCCGCTGGGGACAATGTCAACTCCTACCCTGGCAACCAAGGAAAACAAGGACGGTTGTTTGGCGTTTTACGCGAAGCTGCCGCCCGCCTCCCTCACCAGACAGGCCTGGCACCGGCAGGGACGGCCGCCCTCATGGCCACTAACGAGCCTCCCTCCCTGGCCGTTGGTTGGCCCCGGAGGTGGAAAATCTGTGGCAGCCCCAGGGAAAAAAAAAAAAACAACCTCAAGACAAACAACTGTTTGTGGGGGAGGCGGTGAGCAGCGGGCGCCATCCAGCCCTTCCGAGCGCGGTGCTGATTCCTGCCTTCGGCCGGGAGCTGCGCTGGGCGGCCAGCGAGAGCCTGGGCGGTGTTTGGGCTGGTCTGTGCCCAGCTGTGCCCAGAGCGGTGTCCCGTCGGGAAGGGCTGTCCCAGAGGCACAGGGCTAGCGCAGGAGGCCATGTCTCACCCTGCAGCATGCTTGGGCCAGGCTCAGCGCCCACTCCTCTGCCAGCCCCAGTAAACTGCACGGTGGGCTTCCTACTGCCCTGCCCTGGTGTTCAGTGCATTCACTGTTACTGTTGCCTTTTGCCTCCTCTAAAAATCACTTTATCGTTCACACGTCAGCCACAAAGAGGAAACGGCAGTCTTAGGTTCATGCAAAGCCCAGGACTCAGTCTTTTCCCGGGCGCTGAATGCACAGAAACGTGCCTTGCCATGCCGGGCTCCCGGGAGGTGGCACAGCCCTGGCCAGCACACGTCCTCCGGGCGCTTCCAGTCCCGTCACTGCCGCCTGGCTCCTGACCGCCTCAGAGCCCCGTGAACAGGGGTCAGGGAAGGCTCAACTTTGATATTGCTGGGCTGGCACATCTCCAGGATTAAAGGTACTATTTGCTTCCTATGATGCTTTCGTGAACCTGCGTGTGCTTTTTGCCATAACACCAAGCCGGCAAGTGCAGAGTGAGACACATTGCCCTGGAAGGCAGTGGCAAGGATTATAAGAAACTGAGCATTTTACAGGAACTTAAAGGAAAGAAATTACCACTCTGACCCTTTAAAATAAGGTAATCTTAAAGTACACATGGAAAACATGTAAATCAGCTTAGTGTTAACAGCAACGTGGATACATATGACTCAGTATGTAAGACTTTACCTCTGGGCTGAAGAGAGTGTTTCAGTTTCTGGCAAAATACAGATTTTCCCTCTCTTTCCAAAAAGTCAGTCTGTCCTATGTTTCAGTGCCCCCTAGAACACCAGAACTGTTGTTTGACTAATACTAGTTATTTCCTTGGGTAAGGATTATTTATAAACTCCAGCATAACGGAAAGGTGAAAATACTTGAAATAAAGCCCTATAGATAGAAGCACATATACGCCAGGCTCCTAGGCTTCAGAAGTGCCCCTGCCACTAAACCAGGTGCAGACCCAAAGTGCCATGAAATAGAGCTGTGTCCAAAGCCAGTGTTTCTGTGTGGCAAGATTTACAGCGTGTATCACACAGAAGGTTGCCCATTCAAAGAAGGAGAAAAAGACATATGTAAAGAGATTTTGCTGTTAGATTAAAAAAAACCCAAACAGTTGAAAAGTGTTTGTCCAGGAAGGGGGAACATGTGTCTTTAAATTTATCATAGATAAATGGGCAAGGGGAATAGCAGCCAAGATTTCCTTGTCTGAAAGGCTGAAGCTAATACTGTCATCTGTGGTTAAGACCCATTTGTCAAACAGAGTATGCTAAGAATAAGGAAAATCAAGTCTGCCTTCCCTTTTTAATTTGACTTAATTAGCCATAATTCCCCTTACTGAAATAAAGGCATTTTCAATTGCAGGACACATTTCCGTGCCCTCACTTTTACTAATGCAAATGCATAGCTCTGCATGCAGGGAAAGCAAAAGCCAGACAAATGTGCTGCAAAAACAAGATGCTCCACTACGCTCACCTCCTTCCTTGGGAGAGGAGGACAGAACAAACAACACGTGGCAGATGTTAGCCACACAGTTCAGTGCCCTACTGGGAGGCATGCAAATACTATCATGATACACAGGCTGGGAGAAGCTACATGGGAGAAAACAGGGCACTTGTTGTATGTATGTCAGATTTGCCCCTCCATAGCTAGGAGAAGGCATGCACTCATAGCACGGCACAGAGTACATAATGCAATTATAATTGGGTGCAATATGTTCACAGCGCTTAAAAAAACGCTGTCTTAAAAAACTGAGTGCCACGTTCAGATGGCTTAAATTCCCCAAGAGCCCCCGTGCCTACTGCTTCCTACTGGCTGCTTCTGGTCCTTCAGCGGTGCCCAGCCAAGAGGAAACTTCAGGGCACAGATGGAGTTCAGGCTAGACAGTCCATAACCTTCACTGGATCCCGCTGGCATCCTGTGGTGCGAAACCTGCATCCCAGAATTACTTGGAGCAGTTGTCCTCCTGAACCCGATGAGCACACTTGCTTAAAATAGGCACTTGCAAAGGTGTGGCGGGGCCAGCCTTAGGGCTCGCAGAATTGCTGAGAGGGACTGTGAGCCTCAGAATATCCTTGTAATTCATCTGTAATGTTAAACTTTAAATAACTGTCTTCCTCTTTCATTCCTTTCTACCTCAGCTAAGAAATGCGACACGCACTGTGTAAAGGGACTGTCACCAGCTGTTAATAAGAAAGCAGCTTTAGCTTCTCTCCGCTTCTCTTGTTCACACGTAGACAGTGTTGGAAATCAGTGAAAACGGGTGTAGCCCCTCTGCTACCGCCACCACCACCTCCCACAAAGAGAGCAAGTGAGAAAGGGAAGAGGAAAGGTTGAAGAAACGGGCTGACCTACTTAGGTACTGCGAAGGACGAGCATGCAGGCTCTGAGTGCTGGGATGGCTGTGCGCGTTTGTTCTGGGCACCTACTGTTACCCTGGCATCCCTCCAAACAAATGGCTTTACACCAATTCCAAAACAGCTCCTTCCTCCTCCTCTTCAAAATATGCCCTCCCCACCGTGCATGCTCTCCCTGTGATCCTTGCCGCCTTGGTTTTAAAACGGCCGCTTCCCTGAGCAGGCAGCCAGCCCCTGTCTTCTCACCCACCTGTTAATACCTGGCCTCCTGTTTGTCACATGGCAGCTCTGGGCTCTGGACCAGGAACCCCCCCTTGCTCCTGTGCCGCAGCCACTGCTTCCGGCATGGGCCACCTGTCCCTCCTGTCTCAGCTGAGAAAGGACAGGACCTAACTGCAGGGTAGGTGGCTGTCAGTGAGCGGACCCGGCTTGCAAGGAGTGGTTTCCAGAAGCAGGAAGGAGAGAGGAGGCAGGTCTCCTTGCTCTCGGGAGCCCTGACTCAGACCCCTTCCCGTGTGTTGCATGCCGCCCCCTCTGCTCCGCTGGCTCTGAGCCCCTGAGTGGCATCACTCGAACCCTGCGAGTTAGCCAGCCTGAAAATTATACCCACTGGGATCTGGCCAGTTTGCAAAGCCTAATATCAGTGATTGCAAGGTGGGATCAACACATTCAGGCAACACAAAGATTGCATTATAAACCCTTTTGGATTTAGATGGCAAATGATCCTTTTGCTCTTCAGACAGTATTTCTGGCAATTCAGAGCAGTCACAATTGCTTGTCAGAACAACCAAAAGTGCTTCCCTGGCAGCACGGCATATCTTACTGAGAGACTGGAAGAACCTTCTTTGGTTTCTATATAAAACACACTTATGACTCATATAGGACTCAGAAATTGTCTTAGTTAGAGATAAATGGGAGGATACACTGCAGATCTGGAGAATGATGCTTGAGTCACAAAGCTGGAACCGTGATCAGAAGGCAAAATTCCCCAAAGTTTGGGGTCTTAGGGAGACGAACGGGTTTGTTTGGATTTACACGCAAGCATTGCATTTGGAATTTCTTCTTTCTTTTTTCCATCCCACTTCCTCACTGAATGTATTCTGGAGTATGAGAGGTCTCGTAATTCCTTTTGTCTACTCCTGCTGCCACCCTTTGTCTTTCTTCACACCAGTGATATCTCAGGAGCAATTAAAAGCAGTTCCACTGAGTTCCACAATGCCACATCAGCTTCAGTCCTTTACTGAAGAGTATGTAATGACATTATATAAACCACAGTGAAAGATCATTACTGAGAGTGACAAATCAAGCACTGAGAAACTAGAAAAAGCCACTACCAAGCTGGCTTGTGGAGTTGCATTTTGGCCCCTCTGTGTGTGCACACGTTGCAGCAGTCCTCAATTACATGAGCATAATCCTGTGTTGTTTTTCCCACGGAACCCCTGCCTCATCCAGCTCACGGAGCAGGTGCTCAGTTACCAAGCAGCTCTTTATACTGGGTGTGTGCTCAGGACAAGACCCCATGCCTTGTTCACTGAACACTGCTCAGACCCCAGTGAGAAGATGGAGCAATTCACTTTCCTGAAGACTCTGCTGTCCTATGAAGACAGGCTGAGAGAGTTGGGTCTACTCAGCCTGGAGAAGAGAAGGTCCGGGAGACCTTATAACATCCTTTCAGTACCTACAAGAAGGTTGGAGAGGAACTTTTTTACAAGGACATGCAGTGACAGGATAAAGAAGAATGGCCTTAAACTGAAAGAGAGTAGGTTTAGATCAGAAATTAGAAATAAAATCTTTACTCTGAGGGTGATGAGGCACTGAAAGAAGTTGCCCAGAGGTGGTTGTAGATGCTCCACCCTGGAAGTGTTCAAGGCCAGATTGGACAGGGCTTTCAGCAATGTGGTCCAGTGGAAGGTGTCTCTGCTCGTGGCAGAGGGGTTGGAACTAAGGGATCTTTAAGGACCTTTCCAACGCTAACCATTCTGTGATTTTAGACTACTTACCAATGTTGTGTCAGTGGGATTCATTTCCATAACACCTTTTGGAGATGAGAAGGTGGAATTATTCCCATTTATAGATGGTGGATTATACAGGGGGATTATAGGGTTCCAGTTCTTCAAGGTGACCCCTGTGGGTTTCCTGGACTTTTTCTGTGCTTCACAACACAGGAACTCACCTGTGTGAAAGCTTGGTACTTCTACACAATAGACTGTAGTAGGCACTTTTATCATCTATTCACTGTGGAAAATTTCCTTTCAGTGATTTGTCTTATATAATGTAGGATGTTCTGGAGCTTTCTGGGATTTCCTTCATACACAAATATTTGCCGAAAATAGTAGTGCCAAAGAGATTCTCTCAGCAAATTTTTTACAACTCTTGCATGATAGTTTCCAGAACAGCTAATTTTAAAATATTAATCTCTATAGGGGTCATTTAATATACCCTTCAGTTATTTGTAGATTGAAAAGGACTTTTGTATCTTCATTTGATACTGATATGTTGCTGTACTCTTTTCCAAGTAGAATGAAAATATGCACTGTTTCTGCATTATTAACAAGATTGGCATCCCCTCTTCCCCAATAATAGGTTAATGCAAATTTTATTTGCTTCTACCATTTTAAATAAAATGTTCTTGATCTCAGTCTGCTGTTTCCCCTGCTCTTTGAACCTACTTTAGTTATTTTTTTTTTCTTAATTTGTTAGATTATAATGCTGCTTGTTTGGTCTCTGTTGCCCTTCCATTTGCATTTTTTCCCCTAAGAGATGACTCCACTCTGCCTTGCAAACAGAGTGACTTGTCAGGCAAATTTGCCTTCTTTTTCTTAATTGTGAAAGCTTGACCACTTGACCATATAATGACCTCAGTATTCTTACACAGTCTTCTTGGTATCTTTGCAAATTTTTACTCCTAGCTTTCCTCACAGTTCTCATCACCCTGAGGTATTAGCCCTTCTCAAATGTCAAGTACACGTACTGCTGGAGATACTGTCTCTGGTGTAGTGAGTGCACTCAGGTCATGAAAAATATCCCTAAGCACCCGCCAACTTCCAGTCCATCGATCTGCACACACCATAAGGAAATCCAAACTGGAATTCCCTCATGCTGGCTGCCATGTCTCTCATGTCAAGAAAGTCTCACTGACAGTGCTCTCCTGTGAACATAGTTCTCCAAAATGGAAATCCATTGGGATCCCCCATAACAATACAGTTCTTTTCAGATGCTGTGAGAAAGTCACTAAGAAGTGCCGTTTGCTGCTTGTTGGTTGATCTGCACATTCCTCTTCATGCTTTGGCCTGTTTGGTCTCCTGCCCTCTAAATGATTTATGCCCTACCCTCTCTGCTCCCTATTTTTGCCTTCTAGGCTTTAAGTTTATTTAGCTCCTCACCTCACTAGATCCAGTCTCTCCCTGACAGCTTTCTCTGTGTTTTAAGGTCTACACCTTTTTTCTCATATTGGCCAACAGGCCTAGTTAAGCATTCCCGAGCTTTCTGTCCAGTTCTGGTGCTCCTATCCACCTTCATTTTGGCACTTTTAGTTCTTGTTCCCAGGCCATCCTCTGTAATCACTTTACCAAATTTGTCTTCCTTCCCTGGTTGTGTTCTCCACTTCCACTAGTCTCACCATTTCCTAAGACCCAGTCTTCCTTGTCACTCGGCAACAGAGGTGATTCTATTGTCTGTCGCCAGTTTGTCTCCAGTGTTTGCTCACTTCAGTACTCATTCCTTCTTGACCCTGGCTCCTGTTCCCAGCCTACTGGTGCAGCTAATCCCAACCCTAGCTGGTCTTGCTCTCCTGGCTCTCCAGGTCAACAGATCTCGTTTCAGTTCTTCCATCCCTTTTTCCATCTTCCTTCCAGTTGCTGCCTCCTCTGCATTTGAAGCCTCCTACATAAACAGAACGTACCAGGAGTGTCACTGAGGCAATAACTTAACTGAGCAGAAAGTGCTCAAGGTTTTGTCATTTGCAGTCCCAATTCCCCAGTTCACTGCATCAGAGACCTTGGCAGAGCCTCTGCTCACCCCTCTGGAAGCCAGTTGAGTGGTGACCTGATGAATACCCATCCACCTACAAGAACTTGAACATATTTTTAGGTCCACCAGCTTAAGCTGTTATATGTATAAAGTTCTGTACACTACAGATATGGTTCCTCTTCTCAGTGCTGGCTCTAACTCAGCCTAGAAGAGTTATTACAGGAAAAAACTGGCTTCTGTTCCTGTACTACTGGCCTCAGACATGCTCTGCTATTTCATGGAGAGGTACATGCTCAGCCTCTATTGTCTCTTGGAGATGATGATGAGATGGAACATGCACCATGACAGTGGCATTCTTGGATTCTTTATCTGTTTAACATCTAGAGAGTCTCCACTCAGCAGCTATGAAGTGAGATTTTTGGTTTTCCCTCAAAAGCATGTGTTGGCCAAATTAGGTGGATTTTTCAGAAATGTGATACAAGGCATATCTCTGAAGTCAAGGCCAAACCCCTGCCAGATTTCAAGCCCTGCTTCGAAGCATGGGAATGATGCAATGGTTCCAAGAAAAAGTTGCCAGAACATTTAAATTTGGGCAAAACAACATATTTTCCAAAACCTTGTTCTTGGAAAAGCCAAAGCTGATGGATCAGAAGTTTTCCCAAAAAATAAATCAATCAACCTGAACAGTATGGCAAATTTAACTTCAAATCATTAATGTCTGGCACAGCTGTAAGATGCCAAACCCATGATTTTGTAATACAAAGCTGTGGGCAGTTTTTATAACAAAAAACAGGCAAAAATCTCTTGTAATCATTATTATCCCCTCTTTAATTTTTAGTATGCTTCTGTCTTCTCTTGTTGTTTACAAGTTAAAGCAGATTTTCATGCATCCTAAAAGATCTTTTAAGGTCAACACTTCACATTAAAATATGCAAAAAAAAAATTAGAAACTGTGCTTTTGCTTTCAAAAACAAAAATCAAAATTGCAAAACAAAAAATAAGACTGGGAATTTGCTGGTTTTAAATTCCACAAACACACCTCACAAATGTCAGATTTCTTAGCTGTACAATCAATAAGTGAGGTGTAGAAAGTCATTAAATATTTTTAATCCTGGCCTGAGTAAACATACAAAAATTGACTTATTTTTATGGAAATGCAGGGGAATGTCTTTTTGGCTACAAAATTATTTCCCACATCCACACCAGCTAAAATTGTAAACATTTGAATATAAAAATGTTCTACAGGAACCATTTTTGTGTGGACAACTGAGGGCCCATTATCACTCAAAAGTCACTAACTGAAAGTGTCCAATTGCTAAAAATTTTAAGTATCACCAATAACATTACAACTGTGTGGCATTATCCTTCTTTTCATGGTACAGTGTGTTATTGCTTGGTGCCTTGCTGCAGATATTGTTTAACCAAACCTTCATTGACTTGAAAGTGCCTTTTTCTATGCAGAGAGCTGAATTTTAATTTCTGATTTTTACCAGCTGTGGTTTTTTTGCTCTTGTCTCAGCAACCTTGCTTCCTAAATACAAAGTATGGATTCAGATATCTTTTGAGAGTTGTCTTCTCTGATTTTGCCAAGACAGCAGAACCACTCATTTCCCTTCACAAGACATCTTAGTTCCATTTATTAATGGAACTTACTAAAACCATTATTAAATGGTTTTGTAATAAACATGAAATAATGTAGAAGTCATCTGTGGAAAATTGCAAAGTGAGGAAACGATGTCATCATATATTTGCAATGCTCAAAAATAAAATAAATAGCTCCATAGGGCTTTTCCAATATTTGTGGAGTGGCACACCTCCAAAGCACACTCGGAGAGGACAGGGTGCTTTTGGAAAGCTGCTTTGCATGCACCCAGGCATGTAAGTGCACACACACACACACACATGGACTGCAGGCACAAAGCTATTCTATTTTGCTGGGAAGAAGTCAAGTGTTGGAGGAGTCTAGTTAGTGCTCCCTGCTGCCAGGCTGAATAGGGTTTCTCTGTTTTTCTGGGGGTGCACCACAACTGGGAAGAGCAGTCCTGCCCTGCCCTCTGCTCCCCTGCCACTCCCCAACAGGGCAAGACTGGGCAGGACAGGCATCCCCCATGGAGGACAATGCACAGGAAGGTGCCAGCAGTGCACTGGGGGTTGTGCTGGCCTCCAGGAGGGGAGAGGGACAGCTGGCATGAACTCATGCCCCAGGCCAAAACTGGCTGGGGAGAACTTTAATCAAAGGATAATATGCACAAAAATTCAGAAAGCTGGGTATACTACCTAGCAGAGCCATCCCTACATTTTGAAGCACAGTGCTTACTGATGACAGTCTCCATACATAAATCTGGTGTGCCCTGCTTGCTTCTCATTAAGCATATTAGACCTTCATGAGGAAGGTTGCTGTTGTAACCAGCTTAGTTACTAATTTTCTCTTGTCCCCCTTAGCACAAGTAATAAGCATGCTGAGGCTCTGAAACGGATAGACAAAATGTGACAGCACTTCCTGAGCTTCATATGGCACATAAATATTTAGCATTTGATTTATGCTATGTTGATGCTATTCATCAATTGCCTTATTAACACCTAGAAACTTTGAGAGAACTTTGTAGATGGGAGAAAGAAAAGTCATCCTGATGCTAGAAATATGGAAGTCAGAGGTCTACGTGTTGTGGGAAGAGGGAACTGCTCTGTTGTGTCTGATCACTGTGGAAACTGCTGCTCTGCTTTTGGGTTCACAGCCTGAGGGAACAGCAAGGATCTGCTCCTTTCAATAGGCAGATAGAGCTGTATTAAACCCCTCCACATAAAACCGGTTAGATCAGGAGTTGCGCTTCGTTTTCCTCCCCCGTCCCCAATTTAGAGACAACAGAGCTGTGAGGATATTGGTGTGCCAGTGAAGGCAAGGGCGAGCTGAGTTGTGCATCATTTGCCAAATGCGTGAGAGGGTGTGTGTGCATGGGGCTGAGTCAGGGTGAGGGCATCTTCTGCCACGTCCTGGGGGAGCAGAGGAGAGAGACCAGCAAGACTGCAGCCCCAGAAACTTTCTGCTGGTTTTTTAGCAGTAGCCACTGCACCAGTCATCTCTGCATATTTTAAAAATGACAGGCAGTTTGGGCATCTGCTTACATCAATATTCTGTAAATACAAGGATAAATTGGTAGCCCAAAACAGTGAGAAAGCTTTGCATAGGTTCTGTTTTGAATGCTATTTATTACACAGCATGATATACACAGCACTCTTATTCATGTCAGTGGGAGTTTTATGCAAACATGGAAAGCAGAATGTGGCTCAAAATTGTAACTTGATTTGCTGTAGACAGGCCTTTCTGCATGCAAAGCTGTGAAGGCAAGTTCTCCTCTTCACACAAAAAAGGTGCAAACCCAGTGTAATACAGAGTCTGTGGTAAAGTGCAGAAAGGTCCTGCTGCCTGGTGTGGTTCTACACCAAGTCTTCCATCGCCAGGAAAGAAGAGAAAGATAGAAGGGAGCAATCCTGGGAATATGCATAGATAAAATGTTTCCCTACAGCATTTGGTTATATTCAAATTTGCAGCTGATTGTTTTTAAGGAATAAGTGTACTTCTAGAGATGGGACATTATTATGGGGAGCTGGTAGTCTCTGTAGATAACAATGGACTTAGATTGCTAGGGAAAAAGAGCAATTTCTATCATCCTAACGTCATCTAACCTTAAATGACTGACCTTAATAACCATAGGTTTATGAATGTATAGATTTATTCTTCGGATAGATATTTTGCTTTATTTTTAGAAAATATGTTGAAAAGACTTGCCTTACCGACAGCATGGAGATTTAAAAAGTAAAGATTTGTTTTTCTCATACTTATCTAAGTTTTTCTTGCCCTAAGAGTTAGAAGTGTTCTTTTTTATACTGGCCGTAGCACTCTGACTTTTGGGTGGTGCTGTAGTGACACTGAAATTCTAAATTTCAGGGAAGTGTGTACCTTAAGTATGCCTTTAAGTCACCAAATTTTATTACATATTGAAACAAGTGGCCACAGGGTTTGTGTAATTTGGAGTTCACAGATGAAGAAACACCGCCCATGGGAAAATCCAGATGCTTTGACAATAGAGCATTATTACCGTGTAGCGTTACAGCACTGATAAAGATCTGCCACTGAAGGCTTGGACATATTTATCACCCAGAACTCCTTCTGTGATTGTTACTGCCACAAATAAACTCCTGCAGAGCACATAAGCTTTTCACAGAACAGACTTTTTCCCCCTTATTTTTTTGCTTAGAATAAAGATGATCTCCCATCACAAGCAAAATTTACCCAGGACCATCTTGAAGAAAATGTAGCGGAAGGAATCCCTAAAAAATTGTGTATCAAAAGCTTAATGAACACACTTAGGCTGTAAATGCAGATATGTACTACAAGGAAAAAAATAGTCTTCTATGTTGAGTCTATTTCATATTCAGTTTGGAAATTCTAAACTAAGACAAAGTTTTCAAGATATTTCAAAATATACTTGAAAGATTCAGTCTTAGAGCTCGGTGAACCTTAACTCTGACCACTGCTGATGGCAGAGTGCCCTATGTATCTGCACTACAGAGAGCAGTGTACCCTGCATATCTGCTACTGAGGGCATTACCTATTCAAGGTGTCACAGCACATTATGACTGAGAAAACCCTTCTAAACACAGCAAAGTGCCTCCTAGAGTTGCACTCTCTAACTCCCTGACATACTCTCTAACATTCCATACGTGGGCCCACTGGCTGGATGGCAGCTTTGCAGAAAAGGACCTGCAGCACCTGATGGATTCCCAGTTCAGTAGTAGTGGGTCCCTGCAGCAGAGGTGGATGGCAATATCCTGGGCTGCACTGGGAGGAATGTTGCCATAAGGCTGGGGGAAGTGATCCTTCCTCTCTTCAGCACTGGTGAGACCACAGCTGGAGTTGTGTGTCCAGGTCTGGGCTCCCCAGTGTAATAGAAAGATGTAGTTACCAAAGATCATCAAGCCAAGAGCTATAAGGATGAGTAAGGGCCTGGAGAAAAGGCTGAAAAAGCTGTGACAGTTCAGTCCAGAGAAGAGAAGGCTCAGAGGGAGTTCTCATCAATATATACAAATATATAGTGAGGGGAGGGTGTAAAGAAGATGGAGCCAGGCTATTTCCAGTGATGTCTAGTTACAAGACCATGGCCAGAAACTGGAACACAGAGATTTTGTCTGAACATCAGGAAATTCTTCTTTACTGTGCAGTTGACTGAGCAGTGGCACAGGTTGCCCAGAGAGGTGGTAGAGTCTCCATCCTTGGAGACAGTCAAAAGCCAACTGGACGTGGTCCTGGGAAACTAGCTCTAGATGACCCTGCTTGAAAAGGGAGGTTGGACAAGATGGTCTCCAGAGGCCCTTTCAACCTCAGCCATGTGGTGATCCTGTGATTCTAATGAACATGCTAAGCAGCAAATCTAGCCTACTGACTAGAGGTGTCCTTTCCACTCATCCCTTCCTCAGGTCTATCCAGAAACATCTGGGCAACCGAAAGCAACTTGTCTGTCAAATATGCTGCCTTGCAATCAAAGCATTGCTCTGATTTTAACCTTTAATTATGTACTGACCAAGCAGTCTAGCATTTGTAAACCTCCAAAGCAGTTAGAAAGATTTTGGACTTTCATACTGTAAAGAGCGTTTGTGCAGGCTACAAGGACACCTGTCGTAACACCCTTGATGGAGTCAGCTTTGATCACAGAGATGTCTTTTATTATAGCAGAATATAGGGGAAAAGTTAGTGTGTGTAGGCTCATCCATTTTTAAAAATGTCTACTGCTTGCTTTTTTAAAGACTTTACTTTCCATTTCAGAATCTCAACTTGAAAAAAAAGTCCTAATTTAAAATGTCAGGATTTTTTTTTTTTTGTTTCTGTATTTGATTTGACTTTGCTAATTTGTCTTCATTTTCTGACCAGAAATAACTAATTTAACTAGTACTGCTATTTATTTTAGTAACTGATTTAGAACTGGTACAACCTGGAGGGGCTGCTTGTGCCAACGGCATGACGGTTACGTCTGCAGCAGAAAACCTGGCATCATTGCTTGTCCCGAGGAGTAAGGAATCCAGTTTGGAAATCATAGCTTTTCTAACCCCCACCCTCAAATCCAGCCTCGTGCACATGTTAAATTCTGTCCATTTGAGATACGACCTGGATGTGTGCCAGTCCTGCCCCTGCAGCACCATGTGTACCAGCAGTTCTGACCTGCAGAAGAATTTGCTGGGGAAGCACTAAGTGGCTGCTGAGAAGAGAGAGATGGAGAAACCAGGATGGGGGGAGCATTCCAGGGATGGGGAAGAAGGGTCATGAGCGGAGCACTGTGAAGAGGGGACGCTCCCTCTGTGCACCAACCAAGATTTCACCTTTGCGTGCATGTGTCCTGTAAGTGATATTTGATGCACGTAGCATTCCTCATTCAAATCCCTCACTGAGGCAAGTCA
>VYXD01016844.1:66635-90923 GCA_013397195.1 Hylia prasina | reverse complement strand
CCCCCCCCAGGAGACTTCAGTCCTTCCTCACATCATATATTAGCACCTCAGATCTCCTGCATTACTGCTCAGACTAAATGTGCATTTAAAAAGAAAGGGAAAAAAAAAAAAAACCACCCCACACATTGCAATCTTCCTGTGAAAAAGAATCACAAACATGAGGATAACACCCCAGTCCCGGCTGTTGGGAAACAGTCTCAGTTTGGGGGGGTTTGCTAACTCGTCCTCTCCGTGGTGGCCGAGCCACCTCAGTGCACAGGCAGTGTAGCGTGTAGAGCCCATGGAGGAGCACGTCCCTTCTCCCGGGGTCGCTGCTACAGCAAACATCTTGTTAAATAACTGCAGCTGTGGAGATACACGGAGTGCTTGGTGACCCTCATAATTTCTCATTTCTTCCCTCAGATGAAGTGGTCGGCAAGTTGTGCTTATGGTGGTAGTCTGAAAAATGTAGGAGCTCTTGGATGATCTCTGCAAGATGTGCTTTCACTTATCCATGTGCATCTCTTTGTTTCTGAATTTAAAATGTGGTACATCTGAGTGAAGAAAACTAGGTTTCTATGCAGGCTGCCTCTTTTCCAACTCAGAAGTAAAAGATGTCAAAATATGCTTTTTGAACAAACCTGCTTAGAGGCAGAAGGCTTTCTCTATTGATCAGAAAAGCTCAGAGTGACCAAACTGAAGTAAAAATCCCAGAATGGTGTGGAGGAGGGTATCATTATTTTTTGCAGATGGCATGTCTGAGCAACATTTGGCTTTGGTTCCTGGACTAATGCAGCGTGTTCTTGATGCTGGTAAATCCAATCTACTAGAGATGTGGGTGCTGCAAGACATTCTTAAAGGCTTCCCAAGATCATTGTACCCCTGCCTCCCTTGTGGTCCTCAGTCCCTTTCTCCATCTTCAAATCTGCAAGTGTCAAAGTTACCAGAAAACACCAAAGGGGGGAAGCGAAGAAAATCTCAAGGATTTTCTGTGGGAATGCTGAGCAGGAATCCCAGAAGTGCACAAAAGAGTTTTTAGTCTGATCACCTGTGTCACTTAGGTACCACTAAAAGCTTTAGCTGCAGCTTTCCTGATCAAGGGATGCGGTTGCTAGCTGATTTTGTTTTTTAAAGGGATTTTTCTGGCTTCCTCTCTTGAGGATTTCCCACTGCAAATATCTAGAGGTGTGTGTAGCCCAGGACATGTGAACAGAAAGAACCCTGCATATTTTGTGGTTTTCTTGAGTGGCAGTGCAACCCAGGTGACGTAAGAGTGCCTCTGATTTCCAGCTCTGGTACTTCTTTCTTGGAGAAACACTAACCTTCACAGACCCATGTTTTTTTGGTCTGCACACTGACAATGGTGGTATGTACTTGTGGTCCTCTGTAAAGGGACCCCAACGGAGTTGGGGAAAGTTTCAAAATCAGCAAACTTTTTCATCATCTTGGAGCAGCACAAAGAGGAGCAGAGAGTTTGTGGGTGCTGAAAAGGCTCAGTACGTCTGTCACAGCTTGCTTTTCTCCCCAGACAGCAGCTATAGAGTACTGGAAGCTCAAATGACTCAGAAGGGGAAGGGGAACCTGTGAAGTCAATGCTACCAGCAACTAAGTGGTGAGGGAGAGACTTCCTCACTTTTGTGTCTGTGAGTAGGACAAAACATTCCTGGTGCCAGCCTGGAGCCAAGTAACCCACAGCAAGCTGTTCTGTGGGCAGTGCCAGCGACGAGTGAGCTGAAGTACTGCAGCCAGGTAAACAGGCACACACGCTTCTCCACAGACCCAGACTGCTCATTTGGTTCCCGTCTAGACGGCAGTGCCCCGGCGCCTCCTGCCCTGTGCCTTCCTGCCCTTGTTGCACACATTTCCTTGTGGGCTTCCCCACTGCGCGGGACTGCAGTGCTGTTCCCTCCTTGCCCGCTGCTCGTGTAGGCAGCCAGGCTTCCTTTGCCCGTGAGGACACCAGCTCAAACATCAGCTGGAGGGAGGAACTCGACATCAGGAGAGAAAATGAGCAGTTTCTCCAGACACCCCTTAAAGATGGTTTCAGCAATTTTTATGTGCTGCCTGGCGAAGTGCAAGTTAGCTGTTGTGTTGGCAAGGGAAACTTTTATGGACTGTTCACGCCCTTTGGGCACGACCCCGGCCCCGTGTCTGAGCTCTCTCACACATGTGGGAAGCAGAAGTGCTATAGCAGGCGGCACAGTCACACACGCCGAAGTGAGATGAGAACCAGCTCGCCTTTTTAGTAGCCTCTAAATGCCGCTGTATCCAAATGAACCCTTTCCTTGGATGGGTGTGCAGAACAAATCCGGGTGGCAAACATGAGAGATTGACTCGTAAGGGAGAGGTCAAGCCATCGCAGGGAAGAAATGATGTATGGGCATAGGCATCAGGCACCCCAAACATCCACTGGCAATGTTCTCTGGAAGATGTGAGCCCTAAATTTTCAGGTCAGTGTCTTGTGGAAGGGACCCCCCAACCTCCCCCCGGCTCAGCAGTTTCCATTTCATTTTTTGAATTATTAAAAGATCAAATGTTGGAATGCTGGATAGCCTGAATTCATTTGTCAGATCACGAAGTACTCATAACATTTCTCAGCCTTAATAACACATCTGCTCTTAAAATGTGGTCTCTTGATAATAGCTGGCTGAAAGTGTCTGAATTTAGGGATTATTTGAGACAACAGATTTCCTTCTATTTGGAATTGAATGAGGCATCTGCTCCCTCACCGTCAGCTTTGTGGGATATTCTCAAGGCAATCATAAAAGGGCAGATCATTTTGTACATTACGAGAAGGAAAAAAGACCTCTGTTGGCAATTATGAGACTTGGAAGGGTGAATTAGGGACCCGCAAAGGTACCACTTCATGTCTAAAAATTCTAGCTACTCCATCCATTCTCCCCTCTGTCTAGGGTGGGACACAGATTTATCTGATGAGTGGAGAGGGAGGGGGCAATTCTCCTGTCAAAGGCAATGTTGGCAAAAGGGAAAGAGAAAGAAAATTAATCAGGAAAGGATATGCGCCCTCCATCTTGGATAACTGACCCAACAACATATTAGAGAGATTAGGACTCAGGATGGAGAGCAAGGCATGGATCCCTTGGAGGATTAAAGGAAATTTTGCCAATATTTATGCCAGTTTGGTACGTCGGAAAACCAGGACAAAAAAATGAATGCTTGCAAATTATTTAACACATATTCATCATCAGAATCTTCTCCCACATATAAGCGGAA
The DNA here is from genome assembly GCA_013397195.1 of Hylia prasina. Taxonomy (NCBI): domain Eukaryota; kingdom Metazoa; phylum Chordata; class Aves; order Passeriformes; family Sylviidae; genus Hylia; species Hylia prasina. Next base: position 87,710 of record VYXD01016844.1, on the reverse strand, counting down.
GATGATTAATAAAGAAGTAAAAACAAAAGCAACTGGAGCTGAGAGAAGGCACTGCTTTGCACTTTGCAGGTATATAATTCATTTCTGGGTGTGACACATGACAGGCATTGCCCAGATGATGCCATTTGCTGTGGTAGGACAGGATGCATGCTCTGGACCACCTGTCCTGGCCAGCACACAGGTGAAGGCAGACAGATAAATACATGCATAAATACATACATGTATTTACACACAATTGCATACATGTAGATCTGCATGCATCCGTATATAGTGTATGTATATACTCACATGTGCACATATCTATACATATAGATGTATAGATAAGTATATTTAGCTTTTTAGTCAAGTGACGCAAACTGCTGCAGCTGGAAATAACACTGTCTGCTCATGAAAAGACAGGCGTGTACTTAGACTTATTTATGTGGTAGAAAATGTGTTTGAGGGATGTGAGCTGCCTCAAAGCCTTTGTCGGAGGAGAGGGGAACAACCTGTGAGACACCTTGGATGCATTTGCATCTGGAAATAGTTATTTAATATAAGACTGATCCCAACATGGAATACCTGGAGGAGGACCTCTTGCTGCAGGATGGGATTCTGGCAGGAGGGAATGTGTGCCCTATGGCCTTGCTGTGATACACAGGAGTCCCCAGTGTGTGGTGGGGAAGACTTTTCTGCTTGGTAGGAGGTGAGCTGCTCTGTTTAACCTGAGATGGGCACCTGGCACTGGAGGCTGGCGTGCAGGCATATTTATGAAAATACATAGCCTGAGTTTGGAAAGGCCGCTGAACTTTAAGGGAGTTGTTAATTATTTTATGTTTTCTAATACCTATCTAGAGCCCAAAGACTGACTTAGGAGCCTTTTGTGAAGGTCCTTTTTTGAAAATTATGACCCTTCATTTTGAATGACTGAAACCATAGAACAAAAGTCTAGGACCTCACAGCTCTTCAACTCTGCACCAGTGCCATAGGCATTGCACCTGCCTGTGTGAAATGGGATGAGGCAGAGGATGGATTGTGCTTTCCCACCACGGAGAGTGTTTGGTACCTCGGCACAATGCAGTGTACACAGGACCTTCCCAGAGAGGGAGTGGCTGGCCTTTCTACCTGGGCAAGTGGCATTGCCGTTGGATCAGGGCAGGATTTTGGCTCACAGCTGACTCGGGGAGAAGGAGCAAATGCAAACTCTCTGCATAATGCATAATATACCCACAGGTCAGTGAGCATCGCACATCCCGCTCTACGGCTGCGCTGCAAAGTAGGAGTCTGCTCTTGTTCTCAGCCCAAGAGACTTGCTCTTTAGCGAAAGCTGTGGAGGCTTATGCTGAGAAGGTCTGTGGTGCAATCCCCGGCCTTGGCGGGGATGCTTGGCAGCGCCGACACCACCCTGAGCCGCTCCGAGCGCTCCGCAGCTGCAGGCGGGAGCCCGGCCAGGGGGCCGGCGATAGATCCCTGTGCAGGGCTCCCACCGGGGCTGGGCTTTCGCACGCTAATCCTCGGGGTGAGGGCAGGGTCTGTAGCAACAGGGTTTTCATTCGGGGATGGCTTGGTTTCAAAGGCAGCTTTTTAGCACTTTGATTGAGGCTCACATCGATTCTTCATGTTTTATTTTAGATATTGCGATTTATATTAGGAGAGGTGTTTGAAGTTTCTGATTTTCCCTTCGGCCATCTTTAAATCTAATTTCTAATACCTTAGCCACGCTAATGAAGTTCTCAGTAGTTTACATTGTTATTAAACCTCTGTTTGGGGAATACAGCTTTAATCCTCATTATATACCAAATATAGGTATCGAATATTCATTGTGTAATTGCAATTAAAAAATACAACCCCCAAAGGATCTTTTATATTAATTTAAATTATCCTGCACTTATATTATGGTTTGAAATAACCTATACTGCTCCAATGTCTTTATTGAAGACATTTCAATGTGTGTAGTTATACTTATGACTCCTCCTTTTTTTGAGTTAAATCCTGTTCTGTGACACTGTAGTCATGTAGATATAGATTTACAGCAGTATTATATTTGAACCTTTTTTTCCATCCTCTTTGTATTTTAAAGGAACGGTTGAAATCACTAATTTTGCATTCAGTGTTAGCAAAAGTAGAGTAATTAATCCAGGCAGCTTTTTCATGCATTTGACAAAGCTTCATGTCACATGAGCTGTTTTCTCTTTATAAGCAGGGACAGATTCTTTACTCCTTGCAAGTATCAAGAAAGTCATCAAGATAAATCCCCAAATAACACATTGAAGGACTTTAAAATATAAAACTTACTGCTTATGGCTTAAACATGAAAAAAACAATTTATAATCTTTTGCATATAGATAGCATGTGCATTTGCAGTGGATTTCAATAAAGTAAACTGCTAGCAATTTACAAGATTATTCATTTAAGCTAATGTTTGTAGGTAATAATACCAACTTATCTTTAATGTCTCTCTCTTGAGTCTTACACTGAACATCCTTTACAAGAAAATAAAGGGCTTTTGAAGTCTTGATGACAAATGTTGTATTTACAGATTACAATCTCTGTGTTTGAAAGCCATGTTAACTGGCATCATCTCCAAGGGGAAATATTCAGGTAGAGCCAAGCCTACTGCTATGTAGCAGCTCGGTTACAAAGAAGGGACTCCAGCCGTGGCCTCTGGGAGTCACTGCTTGGAGCAGACACAGCAAGACCCATCACTGGCTTGCAGTCTGCATAGATATGATTGGATATTTTTATTCAAACATTGTGGAAGAAAGCCTAAAAGGTCATTTCTGCCTGCCACACAGACCTTTTTGTTTTTACAGCCATAGTACATATTAAATGGAGAAGCTGTCAGCCTAAAATAGAATTAGCATTAAAACAAATTCTGAAATCCAGAGAAATTTGGTGGAAATTTGTATGTTTCTGATGCCCACCCTCACTTTTATTTTGAACTGGCAAACCCAAATGGGAGAGCCAGGGGCAAATTTCATACTTGCTTCGGTCCTTGTTTTAAGCTTAATCCTCAAATGTGAGGGATGGAAAAAAGGACAGGAATGGTGAGATTTGGCACAGTGGAGGAACTGGTGTGTTCCTCACTCTTTCTGTGTAGTAGCCTGCTGCATGTTGTCACTCAGGAGAGGAAGGTGTCCCAGCAGTGTCTCCAGAGGGCAAAAGCATTCAGGGTGCTTAGGTGTTGTGAGCTTATGGCTTTTGGAGGCTGAGTACTCTTCCCAAGCAGATATAACAGGGGGCTCTTTGGAGTGGCAGCTGCTACCAAAACCGTAGTGGGAGTGTTTGAACAACAGTGGGAGAGACTTTCTTCTGTTGCAGTTGAAGGAAGGAGGAGAAGGAAGGAAAGTTAAAAGGAGTTCTGACATGAAAGCCATGTCCATGACTCCTTGTTCCCTATAAAGAATGATGGCAGCAGTCCAGCTAAAAAGGANCCTCAGGCTTACAGCTCTGAACTTTCTGGACATCATCTGTGTTAGAACTGGGCCCTCCTAGTCTTGTGGTTGAACCTGTGACAGCACATGGACAGCAGGGACTCCACTCCAGTACTTTATGTCCAGGAAGTCTTATTGCCCTTCCTGTTTCATCTCCTGTCTTTCTACTGTGTGCAGCCTGTGCATCACCTGTCCTTAACATACAGCTTGATTCCCTGGCCACCCACATGGCAGCTGGAGCCAGGGGACTCCTCCTTTTCCTGGAGTCTTGGTAAGCAAAGCCAGGTGGTGCAGGGGAGTGAAACCCAGCTGTTGCAGGTAGGGTGAGGGCTATCAAGCTCCCCACCTATGTGGTGATTCTCATCGAGGTTACCAGGTAGGAAAGACATCAGTTCAGTGCTGGATGCTCTTGGTCCATTTCATGGCTGCCAGAGGATTGGAGGCAGCTTGCAGGTACAAGTAAATGCCTCTAATTGATGAAGGGGAGGAGGCTGTTGGCCTCTCTACTCTTCACGTGATCAAGACTGTAAGTGACAATTCACACGTCACTGTGATTGTCTGCAATGGGATGAGTCAAAGCTTCCACAGCCCTGACTGAAGATGGAACCACGGTTGTTCTGCCAATGACCCCATATAACTAGCAATTTAATGTGAAGGTTGTCCCTGGGTGTCCTCTTGGGAAGATTCTTGCCAGGCTGGTTTCCGTGGGCTCCCTGTCTGCAGGAGTTATTCCACAGAGGTTAGGTAGATCTGGGTTTATGGCAACAGTCCTGGGGAGCATTTTTACTGGGAGCTCAGGGATGTGGGAGTATTGTTTAATTGCCAAACTTGGCATCACTTCCTTAGGAGCTGGTTCTCAGCTTTTAAGTAATGAGCGCTGAAGGTTCACTGTCCAAAATTGTGCCCACATTTCTTTTACCTGCAGTTATCTTATCTCCATCCCCATCACTGATTCTATGCACAGACAAGCATTGTTAGTACTGTAAGAATTAATCACATACTGTTTGGGGAAAAAAAAAAATTGACATTTGCATTTCAAAACTCTTACCAATTCTAAACATTTATTCTACAAAACTTGGAAAGATTGTAGTTCTGTTTCAAATTATTCCAGCACCGTGGGCATTGCCACAGAATGTAAAATTACAGAACATATGAGACTGAAACCTGACACCCGTTCTTCCCTGTTGTGAAGTGTCGTTGATGAAAAATACACTAGTTTGAAGGAAAAAAATTATGTAGGAGCATGACCTATTCCCAAAGCAGCTAGCCAAATTCACTCATGTTTCAGAGACAGCTGCATATGTAAATAGAGTAGGGGACGCTTCTTCAAATACAATCAAATTGGTTTAAAATAGTAAGAAAACATGAAATATCTCCTATAGAATAATCTCCTGATGCTACTGCAAGGAAGTTCAAAGTGTTAGTAGAGAAAAGAAAGGGCATGATACTGTTTGAAAGTGTATCTCTTCTGTAATCAAAACAACACAGAATTTAGTGAAATCAGTCGTTATTGCTACTTCTTCCTTTAAACATTTTCCAACTAGACATTTTTAAAGACTCAAAGAGATGACTTTTGCATGAAATGAATAATCTACTCAGACATTTCAGTACTTTAAAATGATCTAGAAAAGATCATGAGACATAGGTTGAAAGGAGCATTTATACAAAGGTGACATAAGTGAAACTGGAATTGAATATAAATACAATTTTATTAAATATCAATATCAATATCCATTTAATGTAATTAAAAAACCCTCATCTGTGTATTTGCACATACATGTGTGTATATTTTGCTGCACACATGCACACACCGATGTATCTATGCAACGCTTTCATTTGAAGACTCCAAAATGCTTCAGAAAGCTGAGTATTGTGCTTAGCTGCTCTCCTTTTACAGATGGGGATGTTAAAGTGCAGAAAGGTTACATGTGCAAAGCACATTGCTTTCTTGGATGTAATAACCAGTAAATGAGTTCCCAGCTAGCAGAGGAACTGCCTCTGCCACCTTCAGCAAGCCACCTGTTGCTTTTGAATGGAGAATTAGCCATTTTGGTTCAAGCATTTCATCTTCCCATTCCAGCTGCTAGTTTTCACTCTACATGAAGAAAACGAAAGCCACAAAGAAGTTTTGACATGTTTCAAACAGAGTAACCCATTCTTTAAAAAAACAAGCCTAACCTTGCATAGTACACGCCATTAATCTCCCAGATCTGGCCCCAAGTCCTTCTTCTCACCCATGCAGCATTTAATTCCCTTTCTAAATCTCTTCTTTATCCATAAGTAAGTAGGAGTGTTATTTAAGTAAGGAATGAGCAAGAGCTGGAGGCTTTAGCCTTTGAGTTACAGAGATGAAATAGTTTACACTCACAATATGTTGTATTATTTGAAACAGGGAAATAATATTTTTCAGTGAAAATTAAATTTAAAACATATGTCGACGATCAGCCACAACTTTCACAGAACATTGCATGTTCCTGAAGATCCTTGTTTAACAAAGGTTGGACAATTTTAGTTTGATTCCCTGAACTGTTCATTTACTCTTCTTTTTCTGATTTGTTTTGCCTCTTGCTCTCTTTTATCAAATCACCTGGAGAGATAAAAATGAACTGTCCCACATAGATGGCTGGAGCAGACATGTAGCAAGAAGCCCTCCAAAATCCCAGGGCTGCAGAGGTGGCATCCCCTCCCACCCAAGCTTCTACACTGATCTTCTCAGTAGTCCACTGAGGAGTCCAATTTTAAGACGTAAGTTTGCACATTCTCTGCCAGCAGTGTCTGGGGAACAGCAATAAAGGAAAATCTCTCCACTACCCATATGGGCTGCCTTTGCTGTAGAACATGAAACCCTGGCAGACCCCCCATCTCCTTACTACTTCTTCCTCTTTCACACCAAAAATGCTCTTGGAGAAATTTAATTTTAACTGTTTCTTCATCACGTTGTAAAGCAAACACTGCTACAGATTTCTGTGCTGGATGATCTGCTGCTCACAGCAGTTCAGCTTCACTTCCCTCCCATTCGGGGAGGCTGGGGCAGAGTAGAGGTGCACACTAAGGTCTGTGGTGGACCTCAAGATCCAATGAGGACCAAACTAAAGTCTCAGTTCCCCTGAGCCTGACACCTATAGCCCTGGACCCTCATCCTCTCTTAGGTGTTTGCTTCTAGGGTCTTCAACCTGGGCTGCTCACCCCACAGCCTCCTGTTAACCCCAGTCCTCCACCACTTTTTCTTCACTGCTGCCCATTCTTGCTTTCCAGACTCCTTTTCCCAGTCAGCCCTGTTTCCTTCTGGCTCCCAGCCCACCTGTCTTGAGCCATGTCTACATCTGGGATGAACATGGTTGGAGCTGTGGAAATAAAGAACAGCTATGGGGGCCCTGCCTTAGGGGTAAGTGGAAAAAAAATCTTCCAAGGGCTGGGTGGTAGTGGGGTCAGGGCAACAGAAAAGAGGTATGAACTTCACCTCAAATCTGGTGGCAATCAGAAGGACCTTGATACTGGAGGTCTGGAGTCAAACTGTGGCAAGACTAAGGTTTTAATAATGCTCACTCTCAGTATTTAAGGTGGTGGATCTGCAGCAAATGCTGGATTAACTCCAAATATTTCAGTAAAACACTTTTGGTTTCATCCCCTTTGTAATAGTTCCACTGGGATTTTGCTGAATAGTATGCTCCTCAGTAGTGTCTGATTCAGAGCCAGATTTATAAAGACATTTAGGTGCTCCTTCCCACTGATTAAGGAAGTAAAACCCTAAATTGGTTTAAAAATCTGCCCTTGAGAGCTGCCATGTGTGTCTGGGCACTCAGAGCACTTAAAGATTTACAGCATATAAAGACCCAGCGAAGATCAGAGAAATTCTTTGCCAAACACAAATGGCAATGAGACATACTTTGAACCGTCAATACTGTCTTTAATTTTCTTCTCTAAAGATCAGTGTCAATGAAGAATATACTGAGTCTTGGTTTGGGGGCCAGTTCTGCAAATTGGGTCTGATGCTGCTGCCATGAGACCAACTGTTGTCCCCAGCAGAAGCCAGACCAGATCTAAACAACTTAGTGACACGCTGCAGTGACTTACTTGACACGTATCTTCTCTGGTTTCCGTGGGCTCAGGGGAGAAGTGAAACCTCATGCCCACAGAGCAGCAGAGAGCTGGATTGCAGCTGGGCTGCAGGCACTGTGTGCCAGTCAGTGTGCTCACCAACACTTCTTCAGCTTTTGGCTCTAACTGGAAACTTGGGCTTCTCATGTCTAGATGGTAATGCCTGGCTCTCTGAGATACACGCATTTATCTGTATCAAATGGGAAGGTGGAAACAAAAGATGCTTCAAGATACCTGAGTGATTTTTTTCTGTTTGATCTGATAAAACATACTAGAAGTTGTTACAAACAAAAAATGGCCCTCTCAAGCACATTCAATTTCTTTGAGTCCATTGGCTTACAAGAATAAATACCACCTCTCTTATTGCTTCATAATATCAATAATACCCCTGAAATCATTCTGCACTTAATGAGCAATTTAACAGCATTAAATGCCGTGAACAATCAATTTGCTGGGTATTATTGTACTTCTGTATATAAATGTCTAGTTATATAGGTCAGACTTGCTTGTAGCCTGTTACCTTTGGTAGCCAACTGCAGACCTCTGACAGCACAGTGAAAAACAATTCCTTTATAAACTTCTCCCAGAAACAACAGCAAGAACAGAGTACAACTGTCTAGGTTTTTGCTTTGCCACCAGCACGTGGCCCCCACTCATGTCCCCGTTGCTGCCAGGCAGCCCCTCCACGCGCAGGTAATGAGGAAGGCAGGGCTGCGCTGGAGAGGGGAGCACCACACGCCTTGGCAAAGGTTTCCCATAAAGATCTGTCCTCTAGCTGCGGATGCAAACTCAAGCTGGTCGTGCACACAACTCCAGCATGCCGAGCCCACTACCCCTCGGCACAGCCAAATGTTTCAGCAGCTGCCCTTTTGTCCTGTTTCTTAAATAAACAAAGAACAGATACAAATTAATGACCTAAATTTATGGCAAAACACACTGCCTTCCCAGAGCAAATAGCCTTAAAAGAACAGATGTTAAAATAGCATTTTGTACTCAGAGAGAGAAAACGGCTACCGTGCAAATGGAAAAGCTCAGGATGTGTAGAAAAGAGAAGCTAAAGCATCTAATTGTGCCACACCGCCTCTCGCTATGCCACAAACCCTGTAACCTTCTGATGGTGCTTTGCACAGAATAATTATCCTCCCTGGGGCATTCCACATCCCTTCTTGCCTCCTTTTACAATCCCAGTAAACTTTCTCCTTTTATTCCTTTATTTTCCTTTTGGAGATGAAAAGAGCAAAATGTTCATTTTGCCAGCACATTAAACAGCGACTGGCAATCCGGCGCTGTAATCCTCAATGTAATTTAGCCCGGAAGAATTGTGCTCCCGCAACGCACCATCTCAACAAACCATTCCTTTGAATTACCTCTTTGTTTTACCCCGAAGGGTGCATTCATCATGCAGGAGAGATTATTTCTCACTAATTTTTTTTCTGAGACTTATCTTGCCAACGCCTGTATTTAAGCAATTGTTAATGATATCCGTGCACCAAAAAAAAAAAAAAAAGTAATTAAGATGGATAGAGGCTTTGGAGAGCTGGTAGTTATTTTGTTATTTATTTATTATTTTTGCACAGAAGCAGAGGGAGACACAATCATGCACAGGAGATGAATGTGCCTTTCGGGCGGCAAACAGTCTCTGCCATCCGGTGCCGGCAAAGGCAGGAGCAAGCGGCACCGGGTCATGGAGAGAGGAATTAGAAGGCATCTCTGTTTTCCCGCCCAGCAAGTGCATTCTGTTTATACTACACCACATTGTATTTCTAGTCTTACTCAACATTTTAATATACATTTTCTTGTCAGGCGTCTTGGCAATCGGGTACACGACTTGCAAGATGGACTGAGAATTCCACAGGTGGACTGATTAGTGGGTGGCATTTCTGAGCTCCAGCAAGCTGTTAGCATTATGTCTGTTTGCTTTAGGTACAGATGTGAAATGATTTGACAGTCAATCTCAAAGTGTGTGTGAGTACTTGGGCTTTTTTTTTCTTTCTTTTTTTTTTTTCCCTTCTTGGTATGTCAAACTCTTCTTATAATACAATCCTCATCCGTCTGGTTGTCCATTGAAAAAGCATCCCCCCCGTACCCCCCTCCTGTAGCCAATCTGGATGAGTCATGCATTATTCAGGAGATATAATTTGTAAGTGTCAGAAGTGGCTTTGGTTTTTTTTCCTGTTCGCTCATTTGAGGACCACAGCTGTTGCGACCAAGAGTCCTTGCCGGGCACGAGGGTTATCCCACCGCAAAGGCGAATTGTTTCCTTTGGGTAACTTGTCCGAATGCAAGTTTCCTTAACAAAGCCGTAGTCGTAAGCAAATGGTGTTTGACAAGTGGAATTTTCTGTTGACTTGCTCATTTCATTTCCTTCTTTTGGCAGAAACACTTGGAACTTGATTTTCTTGCAGTTACTATGAGCCCAGAATAATAACTCCTAAATCAACACTGAGGAGGTGGAAAGGTACAACAACACAAACACTCAGTAACAGTCAGGACAGCGACATGGAAATATGAGTTGACATGCAGAATAACCACAAGTGGTGCATAATTTATTGATTGCACCTTGTCATGGGAATGATGAGCTCTCAGCTAGAGGAATTATATTTTATATATTTCACAACTTTGGGGAAAAATATAAATATTATATATACAAACTGCATATACACTAACTAATGGATAGAGCAAGATTCCTATTTCCAGTTAGTGAAAAAATTATGTGCATCACAAGGCAATGTTTTCTGGAGCTGGGTAAGCCCAGGAGAGGGGAGGCAGGAGGGCGGTGAAGCGGGATACAGTTCTGTACCATTGCATGGGTGTTCAGGTGGACATGGTAAGGTTAGAGACATTCCACTTCAGTCTTAAAATTTCCCTAATGCTGGAAACCAGCTGTATTGTATTGTAAACACTAGGTTTAAATTGCTTTGGATTTCAATATAATATTTCGGTTGTGATGTACTATATACATGAACTTGCAAGAAAACTGCAGCATGAACCAGTGTGTGGAGACCAGCAAACTACCCTGGAAAAGCAGGATAAAAGGTCTGAGAAGTGTCTATTTCTTATCAACTTCCGGGCTTTCAACCAGGCAGACCCTTGAGCCTCCCTGGCAAGGTACAATCCAACAGCTCCTTCCTCCTCTCCACATTCTATTTGTTTTCAGCACCAGGAGAGCTGCTTTGCTCCCAGGCTGGGGCTGCCCCCCTTCCAAAGCTGTTGCTGTTTCCTCCTTGTTTTACTGACTGGGTAAGCAGGGCACCAACTGAAGCAGACTGTTCCCTGTCTCTGGCAATCACACAGCCAGGAGAGAAGACACAGACGCAGCACTGTTTGCTGAAGGACGGCGGCTCAGTCTCAGGGTGGGCAGTCGACAGGCACACACATGAGGACCAGCGGCTGCTCCACCAGCAGTACCAGCTCGACTGAATGGTTGAAACCCACAAATAAATGAGAAATCCAAGTGTTCACCCCACAGAGATTTCTTCCAACAGGTTAACCAACTGAAAAATCAGCTTCCACTACTTAAAATAAATTGATTTTTTTTCCTCTTTCTACGTTGGAAAAAACTGTAAGTGCTTTGATTTCTGCTGATTACTTACTACAGCACTTGAGTTACAACCCTGGAGTCAAAGCTTTCTCCAAGTAGAAAAGCTGTTTCTCCAAGTGCTTCTTTTTCAGTGCTATGAAGAAACATGTCAGAGGAGACACGGCAATGCACTCCAAATGAGAAGCAGGGGCTCAGCTCAGTACTTGCTGGTATCAGCAACAGATTTGTCTATATCACCTTCTGCAGCTAGGAAAGTTGCTGCCGTGCATTTGCCATTTAAGTTGTGAGCTGGTTTCGTGCTGCTTAAGGAACAGCTTAAGTTGGAATAAAAGCAGCTTCATGGGAAGAAAGCAGTAACAAAGCCTTGGGTACCACAAAATCACAGCAGAAGAGCATTCCTCAGTGTAGCTAAAACGAAAGAGCCTTCATCAGGAAGCTGGTGGTCCTGCTCTAGGGAACAGCAGCTGCTGCCTGGGTGACATGCACTTTGGTTTAAATGTGCTCAGGGTCCACATGGACTATGACACACATTCTGCTTTATTTTCTCCCTTTAGACCCAGAAATATGTTTACCACCCTGCTCCAGACAATATATATCTCACCATTTCCCATGATTTACAATTAAATCTTGTCTCACAAGTGGAAATAATTTCTGAACTGTTTATAATGCGAATGTGATGGAGACCTATGACTAAATATCTCGTTTATTATTTTGCATTAGTCTTCTGACTTTTTATGAGGTTTCTCTATGTTCAAAATAGAGAGCACTTCTGTTAAACACAGCTTTCGGGTGACCTTCTCAGAATAAGAAATTACCAGGCTGAATGCACCCAGATGTGAATCACAATGAGTATGCGGAGGGCTGCAAGAATAAGCAAAGGCCAGTGTGCAGATGCCGCTGAGGGCTGCAGGGAGGGAAGCAGGGTGGGAGGACACTGCCTCCCCCCGCTCCGAGGCTGCTTCAGAGGCACCCGACGAGCAGCCAGCAGCAGCTGACTCACCTCGGCGGCTGCCAGGGGTCTCTCTGGCAGAGATAAATTCCCTGTGAGAACCGGCTCTGCCTTCCTTAAAGCAGAATTATTGACTTGCTGCGTAGGGAGGTGCATTGAGTGGATCCCCAGAAAGGCGCGTAGATGGGGCCATCAGGGCTTTGTTAAACGCCGGGGCTTCGCCCCGCTGTGCCCGTGGCGTCCCTGGCGTGCGGCTGGAGCCCGGCTCCCTCTGCTCAGCGCACTTGTCTCTTGCTGTGCTGCTTATTCACACATCCCAGCTCGCTCCGTCTAGCTGCCTGGGTACCGATGCCAGGGAAGCTGAAACACCACAGGCTCTGTAAGCCCACCCAGACCATAGGCTCCAAAGTGCATGCTGCTGCCTCTTCCTTTGAAATTAATATCTCAGCTCGCTAAATTAAAGCAAGCAGGGTTTCACCCAGGCATGTTGTGATCACACCTCCAACTTGCAATATAGATTTACCATGTAAACTGCTAAGCAAGGTACAGTGCTCTCCCAGCAGGAGAAGACAATGTCTGCCTGCAAGGAAAAGGGTGGGAGAAGCAAGGATGCAGAGCCCTTCTCCAAACAGCCCCAGGGCACCTGTCCACACCAGCGCAGGAGACCTGGGACATGGAGAGGAGGCTACATGAAGAAAGATGTTTCTCACCTGGAGAGCACTGAAGTCAGAGGCATAGAACATGTTTTACAAAGAAGGCAGAAGCCACCACAGCTGAGCAACATGAGGTACGGAGGTTGAACACAGAGCAGGCCAGTGCTAGGGCTGAACCCTGACTTGAAAGCCTGCCGCTGCAGAGGAGACTGTCCCAGCATATCCCAAGAAATGGAGTATTTTAGGATTTTTGTGCATCTGTGCAGAGCTCAGAGATTGCAGGTGGGTCATTTCTTCTGCCCAGCCCCTTGCTGCGCCTCTGCTGAGTGCTCTTCAACGCAGCTTTGTCTGCACCCAATGCACTGCTGAGGCTGTTGGGTTTTTATTCTTTGCTTTTAAATCAGTAGACTTGTTACCATCTTTTAAAAGTGTGAATAGCTGCAACAGAAGCCATCAATTAGCACAAGCAAACAGGGCCAAAGTCCTTCCTTCCTCCTCCCCCACAGCATATTGTGAGGAGAGCTGTGCTCTTCTACTTGGGAGGCTGCTGGAGAGGCTCTGAAGTTGAGCGGTCCCAGTGCCGCCTTTGCATCTGCTCTAGGACGGACAGTACGCTCAGTGCGAGGGAGGCAGGATGGGCTCTCGGCACTGGCACCACGACAACGGGAGCGAGACCAGCTCAACAGCAGCAGCAAAGGAAGGCAATTTTTTTTCCTCTTTCTGTTCCAGAGAGCCTTCCAGGGCTGAGGGAGGTTGCCAGAGGTTGCCTGGGTTTTTTCAGTGCCATTCCCCCTTCAAGAAGCTACGGGGGGAAGCCCCTCCAGCAGCTTTGCTTAATTACTCTGATCTATGGAGAGGCTAGAAAAGCCTCTCTGCTGAATAGTGTGCAAACCGGACCGTGTGTGCCAGAAGATTTCTGTTGATTAGACGATGCAGAGTATTAATTAGAATATAGATTATATGCAGGGGCTTTACCATAAGTTTGCTGCCATTTGGTCTGGGCATGTACGTTTCTTGCCACATTGCTTTTTCTCCCAGAAAAGCAGTCTCATGGAGCCAGCCTGGCTCCTAACACAGTTCCCATCCAGCAAGGAGGAGGCTGATTGCATTCTCGGTTGTGAGTGAGAGTGCTATTCCTTACCAGCCTGGTGAAGGATGAGAAGAATCACTGTAACATTGACCAAACCCCAGAGAAATGCATAGTTTGGGGGTGAGCCCCACCCGGCCTGCCCGGCCCCTCAGCCAGTGCCAACACGCCACAGTCAGACGGGTCCCCAGCCAAACCTGACATGGGAAGCGTAGTCAAGTGGCCACTGATTTGAGTGCCAGCATACACTTGGCACGGGCTGCTCTGAGTCCCTTTTCAAGCCACACCAAATGCAACCTCCAGGGCAGGAAGGTTATTCCAGCCACTGATTACTTTATATTTGCTGGGGCCCTGGGATTCGCTTATCCCGTTCCCTTGGGCCACATTTGGAGTGGCTCTTTCCAAGTGCAGAAGGACACCTGGGATGCAGTTACTACTGAAAAAAAAGTAGTAATTTTTTCAGATCACAGGGCAGATCAATGACCTGTCTCACCTGCTGCTCATGCCGACAGCCACAGGTCCTTGAGAGCAAGGTACAAGAATTCCATTTGGGGCATTTTTGGGAAATATGTGGCTCAAAGGGGACATTTTTTCCCAGGCTTTAGTTGGCTTACTCACTAAAGCATCATTTATAGCTTATTATCCATATAAATACACATTTTTTCTAGATTCTGTAACCTTTATATGCTCTTCCAAGAACAGGTACCTTGTGGCACAGTGGTGTATTACCCATGGTTGGAGAAAATTTTCTAGTGCTTATATGTCAGTAAATAGAAATTACAGTCTCATAGACAGTGAACAGAAGCACTGGCTTATCTCTGCTGTGCTATTCACTGCCTTATATACCTCTAATATGGCTCTCTCCCTTATCCCATTTCTAAATTAAACAGTCACTCTGTCTTTTACATCTCTCATTATATATAGAGGTCTTTCCATATGTCTAACATTTGTTTGAGTCTCGATACATCAGACCATGTAACATGCTGATTCACAGAAATCTCACGTTCTGTAATGACCCAGCCTTTGAAATCTGCCTGCATTTTAAAAAATCTGGATCAGATTTTGACTTATCAAATTTTATCTGACCACCTCTTAATCAGAGATTGCTAGCATTGCTTTCAAGTAAGATTTGACCTCAAGCTTTCTCATTTGATTCAAACTCAAGTTTATTAAAACCAGCAACTTTGTTCAGCTCTTTAAAAGGAAGATAAACACTGACACGTTTGCAACTTGGAAATGTCTTGCCATTTCCCTTGATCACAGCTCATTTAAAAGCAGACAAACTGTCCACTGCCCCTTCCAAAATACCACCTTCATATCCAAGAGCTGCTTTGCCTTCAAATGTTTCCAAAGCTGCTTCAGCCTCTCAGACGTCACACTTCTGCAGTGCAAAATAGTTGCCTTGTGGTGTTAGAAGAGCTATTGGTAGCTCGTCACTTGGAAGCGTAGGAGATGCTGGGGTGGGCAGCTGTGGTGTCCCTGCTGGTACTGGGTCCACTAACTCCATGTGCAATGCAGTTGCAGGTAAGGCATTTCTGTTCCCATGCACAAACACAGCTCTTTGGAAAACTGGCCAAGCAAAGTGGCATCTGTCTTTCTTGGTGTTTGCTGTGTGGAGATACTCAAAAGCCATCTGCACTTGGTTCTGGGCACACTGCTCTGGGGAGCCCTGCTTGAGCAGGGGGTTGGGCCAGCTGGCCTCCAGAGGCCCTTCCAACCTCAACCCTCCTGTGATCTCTGACACTGTGGTAACACATCAGCCTCCCCTCCTTGGCTGGTCGCAGCAACTTAATCATCAACCAGCACTGTAGAGCCATGGATGCTGCAGAGCCAGTGGGGGTCTGCAGCACAGGTTTCCTGCAGGGAAGAGAGCTGTGGCCTGGGTCCTGCTGTGGGTTCAGGCTCTGCCCTAATTGGGGCACCTCCAACCTCTCAAGATTTACTGCAGGTCAGCACATCTGGGCCAGAAAGAACACATCTGTCATGTCCTCAGCTGGAAATCAGCTGTTGCTGAACCTGACACATTTCAGAGTTACACACAGGCGAAAAAGCTGAACTGCTGTAAGTGTAGCTTTGCTTGTGTCCACACATAATGAATGGGGTGCCATGGTCAGACACTGATTGTACTGGGGCCACAGAGGCATTTCAGTGACACATTCCTGCTCACGATACTGAGTGTCCCCATCTCATTCAGGATGTTGGAGTTGTAGGGGGTGCTGACTCACAGGCCACTCCCGTCTTTTTCATCCTGCGATTCACTGAAAAGTGTTGCGTCTCACTACCTTTGCTTGTAACATTAACCGTGAGGGCTTGTTCCTTCCCTGCACTGAGGTCCCTGCACCTTCATCACCCTTTGCCTGTTCCCTGTGACCCCAGTGTTCAGCATATGACAAAAACTATCCAAACCTAGGAGGTTTCCTATGAGCTAGTCTTCCAGCTATTCTACAGTGCAACCCACCTTGACTTCCATGCTGCTTTGATGTAGAAAGTGCCTCGGATCATCCTATCATTGACACCCTCTACCTGTTGGCTCTTTTTACATTTTGCACACCTATGGATTTATTTCCTGCTTGTCTTGGCCCAACATCCTACTCATACCAATTATTTCAATCTTCCTCACACCCCAGTTCTCCAGCCCCATCGTAGAAACCCAGTTGCTCTTTAAGAAAAAAGAATTCTCTGTTAACTGAAATCAATTGCTTTCACTTTGACTGGCCGCAGATTGCCACAGCCACTGGCTTAGGTTCATCTTTATGTTCAGGCAGCTGATTTGTATGGTATTGAAAGGTTTGATCTCTTTTCTGGGGGTGCTGATTACTGAGCTCTAACACAAAGCTCTGGTTCAACACCATCCCTTTACTGTTTTTAAACAGAGCGAGGACTAGAGATGGGACGGTTCAGTGCTTGGGACACCGAGAGGCAATGCAAGGGACTGTGCTGCAATCCCTTTTCTGGCACCAGCTTCCCACAAGGCTTGGAATGATCACTTGATCTCTTTGGCTCTGAGTGCCCCAGCAAGGGCTCGCCAGCACAGTTCCACCACCCAAACACCGTTACAGCCCACTGCAGCAGGTGACGGCTTTTTCTCGGACATCCTTAAAAAATCTCTGCTCCCCGAGTGCAATGATCTAACCCAGGGGAGGAATGTTATATCCCTCTAAATGCAGCCCCCATCGTGCTGCGATCAGCAGAGGTACCGTGACAAGGGACGCAAACTATTTCAAAGCTTTTCTACTGCTGTGGCTTGCCAGGTTTGCATGGAGAAGTTTTGCTGGTGTAGCCTGGGCCAATGCATCTCCGAACCTTATGTACGGGGGACAATAGGCAATCCAGGCCTCACAGACTATTTAAGAATAAACTCCAGACTGTGAGCTGCTCAGACATCTTGGTTGTCGACTGCATATAGGTGCCATCCTAAAACTGTGAAACTGAATACCCTTAATTTAAAAATTCATGCCCAGATCTGTGCTTTGCCCTTCATCCTTGCATTTACAGAAGGCTAAATTGAGATCCCAGATTTTACATCCAAACGCCGAAATGTTCACAATTCAGGCTCCTGTGAAGGCTTACAGACAAGCACATTTTAAAACTGCATCGTGTAAACTGTTTATGTGCTGAAAGAAAGCCAGGGATTTTGCTAATGACAAAGAAATTGTTCTCTCCTCTGATAGCTGAAAGAATTCCTCTAATGACAATAAACCCTCTCTTTTGCAAATTTGCTTTGTGTAGATGGCAAGATTAAAGAACAACCAGCCCAGCTATGATTTTTCAGATTGCATAAGTACCTTAAAAAGATGTTAATTATCTAAAGTGACGCCTCTTCCCTAATTGCAATGCCACTATTATGTGGCATTTTTTTTTTTTCCCCCCAAACCCTTGTAGACAGCGAAACCACGTTTTAGCCTCAGGAGCAAGCCTTGCTTGGAGAGGTAGTGCTTGCTAACGGAGATGGGGGCAGGTGTGGGTCCCCCCCGACGGCTGCCTGTGCTGTGCTGTGCTGCGAGGACCGCTCTGCTCCTGTCCTCACCTCACCCCGTCACATCCAATCTGCTGCCCCAAATCGCAAATGGGAATAAAAAGAAGTGCAAAACCCTCGACTGGGAGGCGGTTGCAGAAAAAGCTGAGGCTGACACTGAAAACGCACATCTCCGACAACTTGCACACACCAAGAAATATTTGTTTGTTTGCTTCGACTCCCGCTCCTCCTGTTCATTCAGCCCCTGGTAGCGTGCCAGGGCCTGGCCACATGTCCCATCCCGGTGGGATAGGACACCCCGNTCCCGGTGGGAGAGGACCCCCCGCCGAAGGGGAGCGGCCGTGGCTCCTGCTCGCCGGCAGCCAGGCGCTGCGATAGGTCACGGGCTGGGAAAAGCCGGGAGCTTTGCCGTCACCGTCAGGAGTTGGGCGCAAGGGAGGCTGACAGCATCCCTTGCCCAGCCACCGTGGTAGGCAGGGGAGCAGCCTGCCCGCACCGAGGCTTTTCTTCCTGTAAAGAAAAAAGGTGGCGACAAAGCGTTTTTCATGCCCAGGCGCATCGGGCGGAATTATGCCCTGGGCCGAGAGGGCACCCATGAAATCGCTGTGGGCAGGGTGGCCGCAGCACCCCGGGGCCGCTCCCACCTCCGCGGTGCAATGCACGGCACAGGCGAAGTTTGCACCGAGCCCCCCCGATAGCGCTGGTGCCCGCCCTTACCCGGGCTCCCGGCTGCCTCCACCATCAGCAAATCGGCTCTTCGGTGCCCCACAAATCACCCACATTTGCAAGTGGCCCTCGGCGTACAAAAGGGGCTCTGGAAAGAGACTGTAATCCCCTCCTATCAGCTTTCAGAGAATCGGTGTTATTGGGGCAATAATTATTAAGGTTTCTCTTTCTCTTTGAAATACCAAAGTATAACATATGCATCCGTATGTACACTTGAAATTGCTGGGAACTCTGTAAACCTTGTCATTTTAATCCTATTATATGGTTTATATTTAATTGGTTGCTAGTGAGGGATGAAAATTTCACAGATCTCCTAAAGGAATGAATATTGTTAATCAGCTCATTTAGCAAGGGAAAAGGATACACGTCCTCTCTCCAAACCAGCGTTTCACAGAGCCATGCAGGTTCCAGTTACTGCAGGAGGCAGTTGCCCCTCAAAAAAAAAGTTGAAAATTAATCCAAAGCTAAATCAGTGACATGATTGTATTCTCATTACATTCCACTTAAATGCATATGTTTACAATATCCTTTAATAATAATAATTATTAAACATAGTAAAATACTTCCAAACTTGGCTCGTGGCATCGTTGTACTTCTAGTGGAAAAAAAATTATCTGAAGCCCTGTCAATATGCCACTTCCTCCTCCCCCATCTTTTAACAGAAGCAGCCTCCAGTGAAATAATCCAAGCTGTGTTCAAGAAGTTGGCAAGTGGGTCCAATTAAATGTGGTTTTAGTGTATTCTGGCATTTGCATATCTAGTTTGCCAAGAAGTAATGTTTTAGAAAAAAAACCCACACCATAAAAAAACCACACAAAAAACCCCTGCGTTGGTCCAGACAGAGAGTGGATGGTGTGATGCATCAATGAACTTTGTCCCACGAATCACAGTGGTTTAAACGAAGAAATAAATAAATAATTTTTGTCTCATCTATTGCCCCTTTTTGGCTAACAGGTTTTACAATAATCTGAATGCCCTGTAAAAGAAAACACACAGAGGGAATATTAGAAAATTAATGCAGCAGAAGAAAAACCAGCTTTAATATTTAGTGAATCATCAAAAAACTTAATTCACAATGACCTTTATTTAACGGAAATATTTAATGCCTTAGTGGAGCCGTTCTCCAGATAAACAGTGATTAAATAAAGCAGTCCATCAAAACAGCGCCTGTTCCCCAGGACGCAGAACTGAGGAGTCCGTGGCTGTTTGCGAAGGATCGCTCACCGCTGCTGCCAGCGGCACCTCCCTTTTTGTGGCTCCTTGTCCCCCCCTCAGGAGAACAGCTGCAGTCACCTCCCTGGCACCCCAGCCCCCCTTCTCCCCTCTGCCCGTGGGTTCTGTGCAGAGCCCTGGGCGTGGGAGCTCTACGTCCCAGTGCCCTCAGGCCACACCTCTGGCATCATTGTGGGATGCCATCGAGGGGCCACAGGTGCAATCCTTCACCTTATTATTCATCGCTTCAACCCAGAGGAAAACCTCAGCAGAGGAAGGATATTTGGAAAACAAAAACCTCACCACAAACCCCTCACAAACCCTAATTCTCCACAAGGCTAAGCGTAAAATGATGTTTAATGTATACTGGCCATTCCTTCCACTCATTTATTCCATAGCCAGGACAACCTTGCTACAAAGCAAGGAGAGTTAATTAATAAAACGAGGCAGCGTGGGGTTATATGGAATCTTTAAAGCCTTTATCAGTTTGCCAGTCCATTAGCGGGGCTGCATTCTCCGCAAACTCCCTGCTCCAATATGTGCAGCAGAGCAGTTAATTTCTTTTGGACTCAGTCTATGGCACCAAGCTGCTTTTTTTTTTTTTTTCCATCTTTATCCAAACAAACTATTAAATAATCAACAAATAAGAATATTTAACCCAAAATAATGAGAGGAACGATCGCTCGCCTAAAAACTATAAATTAAAGCTATCCAGTCACAAAAGAAAGTTGAGTCATCCATTAAGCAACAAAGGAGAAGGAAAAAATAGATCTCACTCGGATGTTTTTGTGTCATTGGTTGGCTCGCAAATGTGCCCAAGCCGAGGCCCCAGGAGGATGGACGGCTGGAGACTGAAATTGCTCCGAGACCATCATCAGGCAAGAATTTCCAAAATATTAGCGTATGCCCCAAAAAACAAGTAAACAAAAATATGAGGGCCACTGTGTCCCTCACTCTGACCAAAGTGTGGGGTAGGACTTGTCGTTTAAAGCTGGCTGTGGAGGGGGAGCCTTCATCCAGGAGCAGCACACGGCCCGGAGAAATGCAGCTGTGATATGGCAAAGCGCAGCTGAACTGAGGGGTCAGGCCAAGGGGGTCATGAAGGGACCTCCCTGTGTTGCTGCCACCCCACTGGGCCAGGAGTGCTTCCCTCTCTTTCCCCATGAGGAGAGCAACAGAGCCATGAACCTGCCACCAGCCTCTGTACTGGCTTGCCTGGCCTTGCTGACCCCACTGCCCTGTGTGGCTACTGCACGCTGAGGCAGCAGCACTTTCCAAGGGACTGTGATGGAAATTAAACCTCAATTTAGGAGCAAACTCCCCTCCCTATTCCCTCCTTCTCACCACCCCCCACCAGTCATGCACAAGATCTGTGGTTAAAAATGGGGGGGGGGGGGGGGGGGGGGTTGTGGGTGTGTGT
>VYXD01016844.1:11128-51425 GCA_013397195.1 Hylia prasina | reverse complement strand
TGGGGTGTTCCTGCTTCTTGGGGTGCTCGTGCCTCGTGGGGTGTTCCTGCTTCTTGGGGTGCTCGTGCCTCGTGGGGTGTTCCTGCTTCTTGGGGTGCTCGTGCCTCGTGGGGTGTTCCTGCTTCTTGGGGTGCTCGTGCCTCGTGGGGTGTTCCTGCTTCTTGGGGTGCTCGTGCCTCGTGGGGTGTTCCTGCTTCTTGGGGTGCTCGTGCCTCGTGGGGTGTTCCTGCTTCTTGGGGTGCTCGTGCCTCGTGGGGTGTTCCTGCTTCTTGGGGTGCTCGTGCCTCGTGGGGTGTTCCTGCTTCTTGGGGTGCTCGTGCCTCGTGGGGTGTTCCTGCTTCTTGGGGTGCTCGTGCCTCGTGGGGTGTTCCTGCTTCTTGGGGTGCTCGTGCCTCGTGGGGTGTTCCTGCTTCTTGGGGTGCTCGTGCCTCGTGGGGTGTTCCTGCTTCTTGGGGTGCTCGTGCCTCGTGGGGTGTTCCTGCTTCTTGGGGTGCTCGTGCCTCGTGGGGTGTTCCTGCTTCTTGGGGTGCTCGTGCCTCGTGGGGTGTTCCTGCTTCTTGGGGTGCTCGTGCCGCCTCGTCCGGCCGCCTGGGCGCTGCTGGGCTGCCGCGGGGCCGGGCGGCGTGGAGAGCGCGCCATGAAGTGCTGAGACCTTGCAGTCATTAGGGGCAAGAGCGTTTTTAGCGTCTTGTGGATGGTCATATGTGTGCTGAGTATGGATATAGGTACAATGCGTGTTGCAGTGTTGTCTCAAGACCCAAGAGGCATCATCTGGCCCTACTAAAGAACACACAGTCGACTAAGATAAGGAAACTTTTTGCTAAAATTCACCAAGGGATCCGTATCTAAGGGAAACTCAAGTTGCTGATGCTTGGTTACTTTGCAGAAGTTGAATGCAGGAACATCTGGATCGGCATAAATCACAAGGATGCTAATGGATGCTACTGTAACATGTACAAAAATAGAGTAGCTTTGCCCTGCCACATTTATGATTAGATAATTAGAATTAAGCACCAGTGGGTAATTAGGTGAATCATATCACACCATTGTGTAAAACTCCTAAAGCAAAATCTCAGGGGTGCGCCCACTTTGGCTGGGGCACTTTAGATGCAAGAATAAATATTTATGTTTGTAGTTCTGTGGTTTGTGTCCTCTCCTCTCTCCTTGATTGGCACCAGCCAGCTGTGAATTCATAACAAGAGTGCAAGTGCTTTGGCTTCTCTCTTCCAAGGAAGTGCTCTGCCCTGAGCTTGCACCTCAAGCGTTGAATTACTGTGGGTAATATTTGTGCTTCCTGCCGTGGCGGGGCGGATTGTGCGGAGCAGTGCCAGCAGGCTGGCATCGTTTGGGATGAGTGTGTGCCCAGGTCTGCGCGCTCCCGGGCAGCGCTGGGAAGGCTGGTGCCTGAGGGGAAGCGAGCTCTCCAGACCTCATCATGGTTCACAGGCAGATTGAGGTCAGCGGCTTTGGAGAATACCACGGCTTAATGGCGGGTTAGTATAGGGCAGTGGAGGCCAGGTTTGAAGGGCTAAGGTCTTCCTTAGCAAAGGGCTAATCCAAGGAGATTTGGTATTTCCCCATCTCCCCTTCGGTTTCAGGTAAAGAGCCAATATAGGGAAGTATTTTAAAGAAAACAAGGATCACCAACAGAGACTTGGAGTTTAAAGAGAAAGCACTCAGTTGTGTATTAATAACCAAAATTGATTGAGTAGATATAAAAGCTGAAAACCATGTACTTTGTCACTTCAATAATCTGAAACTGCTAGAAAGAAACAGACTGAATTCTAGCTGTGCCTAATTGCTTTGACAGCGCTGCTATGTATATAACACAGCAGCTAGCATCTAGGTGTCCATATGCTTCAAGCACTACATACATATTTGAAAATATAAAATATATATATGTACAAAAGAAAACACTTTTCCCTCTATCCTTCAGTGAACTAATTGCTCACACGAGGTGTGGAATTTTTTTTGATTTTTATCTTTCAGTCCCTCTTAGATACTGATATAATTCCATCATTAAGAGTTTGGGTATTTTTTCCACTGGCACCCTATTCCATATTTCATTATAGCTGGAACTTGATAGGATTTTGTCCTTGTCTTCAGGATACAGCAGCTAAGATGCTGACTCTTCATGTTTCCTGATTGTTTCCTCAGTGCTAATAATCACTTCATCTGAGAAAAATCAGTAGTGTATTCCCTGCTGCCTGTTATTTCTTGAACATCTTCCCTATAGCTACTGCACTGCTTTTTCTTTCAATTGCAAAAATAAATGTTGAAAGTGCTTTAAAGGAAATACTTGGGAAAATAGTTCTAAAGTTTAGTTTGTTTGGGTTTTTTGATGTTAAATATACAAATAACTCATGCAGTTACATATATTTGAACTGTGAGTGACTGTGCCTGAAATGATTACGTTAACTGTGTTGTCCTAGATCTCTACGCTTCTTGCCACCTCGTGCTTCTTCAAGTAAGCTATCTCACCAGCTGCTCTGAGTTGATTAGTAATAACTCAGTTTGTGAATATTTACTTATGCAAGTACAGCTTTACTGAGGGAGGCAATTTAGGCATTTTCATAATACAAAACTGTTGGAAAAATGCATCTGCTTAATGTGAAAAAAAATCAAAGAATTTTTGCTAAAGAGGACATTTAGGAAATGGACTTTCTCAGATCCTTACAGACTTTTAGAGGACCTGGAATTTAAAAATAAATGTTAAATAAAATTTAATTTAATTTAATTTAATTACTGTTTGTACATTCTGTTAATTTATTATTTCCTCCTCGTATACAAGAACTTGCCTCCTAACATTTTAAGATGTACTGAGAAAAAAATTACTGTCCCTCATCTAGTATTTACAACGCTGGCTCCTAATTAAATCAGGTTGCGTTTTCTTTTCCATTCTATCATTTGGCTGTATGACCTCCAGCAAATCGCTTTGTCTGTTTTGTGTACTCTAGTTCACCCTGGGGCTACAGGTTATTTCTTACTACAGTTATATTTAAGAGAGTGATCTGCAATTACCATTTATACAGCTGTTATAATAAACCACTTTTTTTTACTATTTCTAAATAGGAGATGGTGAGAAACAGAGAAAAAGTGACTGTAGGTAACACTTTAAGATTAAAAATCTTTTTTGGCAGTATGTCTTTATTGATTTAAATCTGGAACTGTTGACACTTGTCAACAGTGACACTGGGATTTTTTTTAATGTGAAAGACTAATTTTTTTAAAAGTACTTAGGTTTAAAGACTTAGCATTGTGATAAATGTAGAAACAAGATGATAGAGAATGAATTAAGGAAAGAACCTTCAGAGGGAAAACTCACAAATACCCAATAGTCCAGTTGATCCTCTATTAGAAAAAATAATATAAGACAGGCATTCCATTGGAAGGGATGGTGAAGCCTTGTTGTAAAGGGACATAAACATCTGGCAGTACACCTGGTCTCTACACATATTTATAAATCACCTCAGGCATCCCAAGATACTGTAAAGAACACACACAAGAAAACTGATCTAAGAACATTCATAAGCCAAAGAAAATAAAAATTATCTCAATATAGCATGGAAAGAAATGAGTCTCATTTACTTCACAAACACAGTTTGGAAAGACATGATGCAATTTTGCACTTCTTGCACCTTTTCACTTGCTGACTTTCATTTATATCCTCCAGGCAACAAGGAGGCCTGAAGGCCTTTGGCTCATAACCAATGCTGACGTTGCAGTGTGGAGCTACAGGAGCACCTGCAGCTCGGGTAGAGCCTCCTGGCTTTTGCCTCTGATCTGAGAACATCGAGGTTTCCTGGCATCTTTTCTAACACTGTGTGGTGAATCTCCCAATATTGTTTGTTGCTGCTCAAGAGTCATTAATACGTAGTGAGCTGCTTTGCAGATGCCAGCTTTGCCTGCTAGCCTTAAAAGTGTTCGTGATGTTTGTTTTTGGAGCTGGAATGGAGCTGTGTGCTCTTGGAAACTCTTCTTGAGGACAGTTCAGCGGAAGCTGACAAGGGTCAAAGTGCCTGTGTGACATTTGGGTCCAAAGCAATAGATTTAGATACTAACACAACACAGTTATACTGTGGAACCAGATGAAAATCTGGTCCTTAATACTTTCTTATACCTACTGTAATGCAATTTTCTACATTTTCTTCAAATTGTAGAGTAGTGCGGTGCTACTTACTGTAAATTCCATTAGTTTTGTTTTCCGTGGCAGAAAAGAGATTGACAATGGAAACTGCTTGTCTGCCACCAAATATCTCAGGTTTATGCCCTACAGGTTATTTCACACTCTATGCTGTCACTCATATGCATTGCTATTGTTTTCATTGATAGGACAATGGAAAGTGGGTACGTACCCTCTTGGTAAATTAAAACTCTTCTGAAAAGGTTTGCTGAATAGGACTGGAGGTAAAGCAGAAAAAAATACCTACAGTATTATGTGTACCAGAGAAGTGAAAATTAGGATTTATGACTGTGGCACTCTTGCTTTGTTTTGTTTTAATGGATGGCAGTCTGGTTTTCAGAGAAATTAAAGATTAAGTAGTTTTTGAAGCTGCCATCACACTTGAGGTTCAGCTGATGTCACCGTGGAACAGAGTTTTCTCTCTGGGGAATCAGTGCTGAGGAAGTTCCAGGATAATATAATACAGCCTTTGCATGAATTGGCTAAATGTGCATGTTGTTGTGCCAGAGGCTGACTGGATCAGTAATTCTTATCTGCCCTAACTATGCTGGATAAGGATCAGGATGTACTCATCTAAGAGCTTTTCTTACCATGTGGGCCAAAACCACCTCTCTCATCTCAAATGCTCTCACATGTAGGAGAAGGATGCCCTGCACTGAGGTTTATCACCAAGGTGGCTTCTAACATTCACATTACAAGCTGAGGACAGACACCACTGATAGCTTTCTTTTATGTCCAGATGTCCTTTTCTGGAGCATAGGTTTGTCTAATTTTAAGCTACAGCTTCTATTTCACATGGGGATTATTAACAAGGGCAAGGATTTCTTCATGATGTCCCAAAACGATTTCAAGGCTCTGCATAGAAATTTGATTGTAAAAGATGGAATTGGTCTTGTGGGTGGAGATGTGAACTGGAATTCAGTTGGATTTGTTTGTTGACTGTTAATGATATGCACACCATCACTGGAAGCAGAACTGAAATGTTTTCTCTCTAAAAACCTCTTATTTTGGACACAGAGGCTTCAAATTTCCAGCCTAGGAACGCCTGGCTGCTGGAGTCCAGTCTCCCACAACCTCAGCCAGCCACCAACAGGTGCTTAGTTCAGGACAGAACTGCACCAGGAGCCTCTGCATGCTCACAAGAGCACGTAGGTATTATCCCAAAGATACATAACAAACACAAAACCTCAGAAGAGAGACACAAGTCCTGATGCCCTGGAAGGAAGAGGATGGGAGTGATGGTTTGTTTGTGCTCTGAGCCCCTGCAGTGGCAGAGGCATACTGGGTGGGACTGCTCAGAAAACATCTAGATGTCTTCCTTTTGCAAAACCTCCTGTGGTTCCTGCTGAGGTCGTGTGGATACGACTGATTATTGTAGTTGGAGTAATTCTGAGGAAGTTAGAAGGTGTGAAGCCGTTTCAGCTAGGGTGGTGGCCCACACCAATTCTGTAGGTCTGCCTTGTATAGAAGTTAATAAATAAAATGGCAGCTTAGTTTCACAAAACCATTGGTTTAATTTTTGTCTCTTTATATGCTGAGTGTAGGTGTATGCTTCTGTGTATATTTGTGGGGTGCCCCTTCTACAAGCACATGCTGTAGTAACAAAACAATTAATAGCCACTCTACTATTGATTCACTATATTTAAAGCAGACCTGAAAAATACAATGTTTAGCCAAAACTCTGTTAAATTTTCTTATCCTTTTTCTGTAATTTCTTTCCTATCATTACAGATTACAAAGACATTTATGCCTAAACAGAAGCTGTCTTCTTCCAATCAGCCTGCTCTTTCTGCTCAGTTCATTCACTAAATCATTTAATCACCCAAGGCCATATGTTACCATCTTGTGTAAAACGGGTGGAAGAGGAAAAAAAAAATATGCAAAAATCTCTGCACAAGAGTGGGTGTCAGCATCCAGCATAGCTCCCACTAGGAAGCACAAAATATAAAATGTTATCACCAGTGAATGCGACTATGAAAATAAACCGAGACAGACAAAAGAAAGAGACAAGCCATTGCAAAGGTGAAAAAGACAAGCTTTGAATATCAGTTCTGGGTGGAAAAGTTGTGGATTAAACATTGCATGTTAGTCCACGTGCTTTTATTCTCAGTATTCTGGTGTTAATATAATGCTGTGCTGTAATTAACTTGAAAGCACATTAACTCATGCTTACAGTCCCGTTTTTCTCGTTGCATGAGCGAGACCCTGTCCCTGACCTGGTTCCATCTTCTCTCTCTCTCTCTCTCTGTACTGGTGCACATTTTGTCCCAGGTATTTTTGTGTGGAGTCAGTCTTGTGCTTTTACCACTTGGATTCAGCTGCTGTTCATTGTCACGATTACTTTGCATGGCTTTCTCTCTTGGCACATTTGCTGGGTGACAGACCCTTAGGAAACACATGACTTGGAGCAAGTTGTGGGGTATGTGCTCCTGTTAGGGAATGAGGAGGCTTGAGAGAAATTAGAGGTGGCAATTCTTTTATTTTTAAAGCAAGGGGACTTTCTAGTTTTATGAAATGACCTGTAATCCACCCTTTCTTTGTATCTACAGGAAGCTATTATGTTTTTCCTTGCCTTTGAGCTTGTGACAGTGCTGCAGTTGGAGATGGGAGAGCAGCTGATCAAAAAGCCACTCCACTTGTAAAGACTCACAGGACAGGGGCATAACACTACAGACTTCAAAAGAAACCCCTTCTCTAAAACTGCACATACCAGTTTATCCTAAGACTATGAAAGCATAAAAGATTATATTTTCATTTCCATGGTTTGCTGGTTTTTATTTGGCAGCTACAATAACAACAGGCTACAGTGAGCCCATAAAACAAAGTGAGAACAGCAGCTCATTTTTGTGGCAGAATGTAATGGCTATGGCTAAAGGGCTTGCATAATTCATCTTAAACCCTTATGCATCTATTTATTGACTTTTAAATGAAAATTAAACTCTTTGAGCCATAAGGAGGCTTCTGGTATCTGAAACAGGATTTCGATGATGATAAACAGGATTTCGATGATGATATTTTTATCTGACACTACCAGCTGAAAGCTCCCATCAGGAAGCATTTTGCTGGGAAGCCCCGTGGCTGAGTTTCCCCTCCCCAGCCTGCTCTTGGTGTAGCACCAAGGCCCTTGGAGACCCGAGGTGGAGGGATTGACTGGCCCTACCTGGGAGTCTGACTCAAGAGGCGGCATCCATAAGCTGTGTTTCCATGATGGGAGGATGGTCATGGAGATGACTGGCAAGACAATATTTACCGCCTTGACAAAGAGAAAAGGCAAAGAAAAACGGAGGTATCTGATTTCCTCAAAGGCAGCTTATGGTAATATCAGGTATGATGCCTTTCCTAATACGCAAGAAGACAAAAGATTCAGTTAACCATACTGTAAGGGTAGAAAAAGCATTTTTACTTCCCAGAAGCTTTTAGAAGGTTATTTTGTTTGTTTCTCAGATTTTTCTGTGATGTATCATTTCCCCCTCTTCTTTATTCTCCTGAAGATAGAGCAGACTCAGGAAGTGAATTGCTGCTTAGGGAAGTGTCCTGCCTCCAAGCTGACTTATATAGTAGGACATATGGCATAAGTTATATTTGGACAGATGTGAACAAGTAGTCAGTAGATTTGATAAGATTCTTTATTTAAACTAACTTGCACAGTGTCACTGTTCTGCCGTCTTTCCTTCTTCAATCTGATCTTTTGCTGGTTTCAAGAATTTTAAATATACATCACAGCCAACTAGCCTGTAAAGCTTTAAAGGCACTTAAGAGCATTCAGTCATGACAATAAGGTCGGATTTTCTCCCCACTGTGACTGGCAAATATCTGCTTTTGATGAAAAAGCAGGCACAGATGATACATTCTATAAGCTGCAAACTCCAAGTGATTAATCAGACAGCCAAACTCAACGCAAATGATTCTCACTGATTTGTTTCATTTGGCCACTAATGCTCCTGTTTCACTGGTGTGGAGTTGAGGCACAAACTAGTCCTGTACTTCCCAAGGGTAATATAGAAATAAAATCTAAAAAAAGATAGGATTGAATGAATTTCAAGAGCTCACGTAGTTCATCTCCCTGCCTGGATTGCTGTCAGGATCATCTGTATCTGGGATGTTTCTGGCTAACGCTGGTCCATCCTGTTTTTGGAAATCTCTGAAATGAAGGAGACCCCACCATCCAACCAGGCAATTGTTCCCACTTCTCCATTAACCTTTCCAGAGATAATATTTTTTCTGGTGTCTCCTTGCAAGCATTGTTCTAAGAAGCTTCTTACTTCCGTCCAACCCAGAGTGGTCATGTAGAAGAGTTTATTTCTTTTGCAATTTAATAGCTCATGTGCTGGAGGCCAGCCATCATACCTTTTCCACCTTGTCTTCTGTAGTTTAAACAGCCCAATGTGTTCCTTGTAGGTCATGTTTCTCACATTACGTTTAGTATTTTTCACCTTCTAGTTGGTCCACATCCTTCATGGCCATGCCCTAGCTGTGGATCCTGCATTTACACAATTTATTATTCCTTCCAAAGCAGAACATTTTGCTTTCATCCTAATTGCCATGCACCCAGCTCTTTTGGTCCATTTTCCATTATGCCGGGCCCATTCTGAATGCTTCTTTCCTCCAGTGTGCTTACAGCTCATTCCAACATGGTTCATCTGCAAATTTAAGAGTTGTATTTTTAAGCTGTTTATCTGTATCATTAATGAAAAAAAATGAGTTGTATCAAATCTAGGTCAGCCATCTAGAGAACTGGACTCAATATAGCCCATCAGTTTGGCAGTGAATTTTTTGGTACCGATCCGTTGTGTGTGGCTCTTCAGCCACTCTTGTCACCACTGATTAGTTCTGGCTTGAGCATGTTCCCTGGTTTAGTCACCAAGCAGGGCAAGGCAAACAGCCTGGCTGAAGGCAAGACACAGTGTTGTTTAACCCCGCTTCCTTCAAGACTGTCAACCAGTTTCAGAGAGGAACTGGTTTTGTTTAACCTGCCTCATTCATGATTAATCCGTGTGAACCGACGCTCATCTCATTGTCTTCTAGGTGGTTTTAATATGTTTTATTATTAAGTTTGGTAATTGGCCCATAATTCTCTTTTCATCCTGTTTTAAGGAAAAAATGCCCCATTTGTCCTCCATAAGTTGGAGGACATGTAAAAAGTGGCTCCTACTGATCAGGATATTACTTCAACCAGCCCTTTGCCATCAAGAGGATGAAAGATAAGTGCAATACAAATGAAGAAATTATGAGCACCTTATCAATGACTTAATAGAAACTCTTTGGTGGTGCAAATGAGGGGTTGCAGTGCAGCCTTTTATCCCAACACATCACTTTCTCACCAGCCTGAGCAGAGCCCACTCCCTCACGTTAGCTCTTAAACCTCAGCTCTGCAAAATTAAACTTTCCTAGCGTGTTATAACTCTCAAAAGATAGCGTGGGTGGGTGAAAAATGCATTCCTCAAGGCTTGAAAATAGATGTAAGTGGATATTTGGCGTAAAGCTCGCAAAAAGAAAAGCCATGGAAATGTATTAATTGCTACAAAAATGGGGTTTAACTGCCAGTGGTGGTTCAGCCCACGGCTCGATCACTTGACCTAATGCTCACCTTTTAGGTACAGACATGTGCTGCATAAGCATATGTGCCGTTTTAATTTCCAACCCCACTTTTTAATGGTTAAAAGCTAATTAAAACATACAGTGGCATTTTGAATCAATATAGCGTATGGACTGCTGCAAATTCTCTCATCAGGCGTGTTGCCCTCAGGAAGCAACATTAACTTCAACAGCAAAATAGGGCTGTGAGCTCATTAATCATCACGCTCACAGACAGTCTGGGAGGCAGTGGCAGCAGCTCTGCATCTTTCTGGTGGTGAAGATTGGATACAATGGTTAGACATGTGAAGTGTTGCACAAACATTAACTATTGCAGCCAACTGTCTTTGAAATTGGCATTTATCCCCTCAGCTCTTCAGATTAAAAAGCAGAAATGGGACCATGAGGTGGATTTTTTTTTTTTTTTCCCAAGCAGTGAATAAGAGTCAGGCTGCTATAAGAACTCGGCAGCCTGGTGTCCTAACTCTGAAGACCTCTTATTCCCCTGTAACAAAAAAGAAAATCCCCAAAAAACATGCCCCTCCAGAGCTGCCTGGGAATATATGGGCAAGAAAAAAAAATGTAAGATAAAGGAGGGAAGTGGAAAGATAGTTGAGAAGAAAGAAAAGGAAAATGGGAGTCAGAGGTAAACCTAAGATTAGAAGAAATTAGGCAGTAAAGGGGAGAAAATTGGTTTATGTGTATAAATGTAGTCTTCAGTGCCTGTGAGAAGCTTTGAGATAACCTTCAGAGCTCTCTGCTTTGCTACGAGATGCTCACTGAAACTGAAGACATATGCCCTTACAGCCGCTGTGCCCCTGCTCTCCAGTCACATCAGCATTGTTGAATGAGATAGGGCTCACAAGAACAGAGCAGAAAAGGGTTCTCACAGACTCCTCTGTCCTAATCTTGCTGGTCAATTTAGCGGATGCCCTCTGAAGCAAAGGTTCACAGACTCTTTTGTGCTAAAACCTCCAGAGCTGTGGCAGTTTTATCCTTACTGCAACCACTTTTGTGTGGAGTCTGATGAGCAACTTCAGAGACATACAGGTAACACTGGTAGTGTGACCCTGCAAATGACTTGTACATACTTTTCCTGGGATATGTTGAAGACCAGAAAGAGAACGTGAATGTTGGCTTTTAGCTTTGTATAGGATTGAGTCACACGAGTTCCAGCACAGACTCTTTTTATTGGGACTTTGTGCTCAGAAGCATTCAGATTTTTCTTTCCATCGAGTCTTTTTTAAGCTTTAGGACTTTTTGCTGGGTGTGTACGCTGTAAAAGACATTAGTCCCCTCCTGAGTCAATATGGATTGAGGGTGGACAGTCAAACTGGGGACGTAGCACTGCTCTTTGTTTTCCTCCTGCACTTTTTTCCTGCAGTTCAGCAGACCCTTCTCCTGCCCTGTTGAGGAGGAGGAGAGCACTTTGTGTTGGCTCTTGCTGTGTGAGCTGGCCTGTGCATGTAACTTCTTCTGGGGGCACAATGGTGTGATTGGGGACCCATCTTCATAAAATCTGGAGACAGCATGCAGAAACATTAGTGATTGACGAGGACTGAATAAGTGCCAGGGAAGAGAGAAGCTTCCAAATAAAGAGAAGTGCTAAAGGAGTGCAGGCTGCACATGTCTGACACTGCTGCTGCCTCACGGGGCAGGGGCGTTCCCTCTGGTCCTGCAGGAGCAAATATCTGCACAGTCCACAGCACGCTACAGCTTCCACTCACCAGCTGCTGGCATCACATCCACCCTGCCCTCCTTCATCTCTGCCCCACACAGATCCATCGGTCCCACTTCCCCGCACACCGGAGTTTATTTTTGTGCCAGGCATCAAGCTTCATACCTCCTACTTTCACCTCTGGAGCCATAGAGCTTCTAAGAGCCCCCGAGAAGTTTCTCCTTTTTTGAGGTGCTAGGGGCCTCACTTCTGTGATCCTTTCTCTTTTTAAGCAATTTTTAATCAGACCACAGAAGAAGGATCTAGGGGGAGAGGTAGGTGCAGAGCTAGGAAATGGGGATGCATGTAGGACCTAGCAGGGTGAATCAAAGGCACCTTTCCTCAGACTGTTTCAACAGGTTATTGGCTGGTGTTGGGGGGTCAGATATGGCCTAAGGGCAGCTGCTTGAAGAGGTCTGTCCTGCCACGGGGAGGCTTCAGTAGTAACTCTAAATTAAATTGAGCCAGTGTTCACAGGACCATCCAGGCAGGAGAAGAAAATAAGACAGTGTAACATAAGAGGGCACAGGAGAAGGATTTTGCTCTGTAATGGCAAATTACCCACTCAAAAATAACATAAAAAAGGGAGGAAAAAATTAACGAATAAAGTCTGCACATTATTTTAAATCACAGAAGTGTCAAAAATGGTAATGCCTATATCAAGGCTGCCCTAATGTAGCTTTAATTTGCATGCCATTGGCATTGATTTGATGTGAATATTTACTCTCCTATTCAATTAAGAAAATCCATAACTGCCACCATATTTTAATGTTAATGTATTTTTACACAGCTCTGTGTTTACCTTATTTTCTCTTCTATAACATTAACACTTTTTTTTGTTAAAAATGTGTGAAAGATTAATTTGTAGAATGACGGGATATGTGGGTGTGTAGCACAGGCCAGATGGAAGGGGTGTAACATGACAGTTTTCTTCTGTGGCTTCATTTTGTTTTTATTGTTGTAAGCGAGCAAAGTATAACTAAAATTATCATTTCTTCTCTGGGCAAAAAGAACTAAGTGGTAAGTTCCTCTTTTATTCCCCGTGGCTCTCAATGCTCCCATGCAGCTGCAACCCTGTTCAGAATAGCTGACAGGTTGATAAATATTTGTCGAAAACTTCAGCTTATGTATTTGAAAATTTAAAGATTTAAAACTGTGATTTAAATAAGGGAACTTGTACTCAGGCTCCGTAATTCCACATCTATGGAATAGATCTGAATTTGGATTTATTCATAAACATGAGCAATTTCGTGGGACTTATTAGTCTTCTCTTAGCTGGTAAGGGTGAAAACAGGCACCCTTATTGCTGAAAAAAGAAAGAAAAAGGAAAAAAAATTCTATCCAAAACAAAGCCTTTTTAAACTATAAAGCTATCCATTCAAGAAAGCTTTTTAATTGTTGAAAGAGGGCTGTTCCAAGGCCAAATTCTAATTTACACATAAGTATTGTAGGAGTTTGGTATAGTAAATGTCCTTATTGAAGAATAAAGCAATTAGCACAGTAACTTGCTGTCATCTGGCACGTAAAGGCATTCCAAGAAAAAGTTAAGTGTTGAGGAAAGGAGAGAAATTCAGGACAGCATGTGGGAGAGGAATATGGAGGCTCCTTTTTATGCCACTCAGGAGAAAAGGAGGGGAAAGAAAACCCACTGCAGACTTAATCTGTTCCCTTACCTCATCACGAATTGACCCAAGTTTCTTTCCTTCTTTCAAGGGAAAAGGGAAAAATGCAACCATACCTAAGGTCTTTCTTAGAGGCTAAAATCCTGAAACTACAATACCAATAGCTGTATGTTTTGCATCCTCATCCACAAATGCTTATTCTGCCCTGTAAATTTGCCCGTGAACTCACATGTGCTTCATGAGCTTTGCTGATATTCCAGTCTATTGTGTCAGTGCTACCCACTCTCTCATATTTGGGAAATCATCCCCTGAAAATGGTCATTCTTTTTTTCCCCACGGTATATCCACACAAATCTCTTGGCTCTGCTTTAATGTCTTGCAAGTGCACCTGATGAAACATCTGTGATCTTTAAACAGGCACCCGGCACTTTCTTCTGTCTGAGACACACACCCCACCAAAAATGCTGCTATGCCTGCACGTCAGAAGGCCTTTTTGCCTGTCATTTTGACCACTTTTGGTGTGGGTGCAGTTATATGTGTACCAGCAAAAGTGTCTGTTCTCCAGTTCTCTTGACTGACAAAAAGGTTGGTTTGCTCAGGTTTCAGACAAAAAAGTTGTTTCGGTTTAAAAATCATCACAGGTTTCAATCAAGAGAAGAAATTTCTGAGAAGCCAAAAGTAGTGGAAATGAAGTATTATAGTTAAAATAATTTACAATAACTTGTTTTTCTGCTGATTGAGTAATGAAATGGAGCTGTATTCAATCCTCTCAACCCTCTTACTGCAGATGGAGGATTACTCCATTTTGAGCGTTTTGTCCACTCTAAGTTGCTGGGTCTTTGTTGGGTGATTTCATAAGTAAAAATAACAAGGGGCTTGCCAATTTTTCTGTGAAAATGCTGCTTTCTGTTAGTGTCATAACACTTATCTGGGGCTTGCTGAATCAAGAGTCCCTTTTCTTTTTTCTCTTACCCATATATATTTTCAAACATTAGCAGGTTTATGCCCTAAATTTCATTGACTGATCGTGGTTTTCTACTTTTCTCTTTAGTGTTTCCTCCAAAATTAGGCTTTCCAAGCCTCTTAGCAGTCGTAACTTCTTCTCTGGTTTATGAGCTCTTTGCTGTTTAGCATCAGTTATGCACATAGAGTTACAGGAACTTACTGCAGAGCCACCAGCAGTTTATCTGGTCTGTTCTGGGCTTGGTTTCGCTGGGATGTTTTGCTCCTATGTCACAATATGAAGTCATATCTAACACTGAGGAAGTGATGCAACTGCAAGAAACGAGCGCTCTCAGGCGAATGTGGGAGCAAGCTGTGGCTGTTGGCATTGCACATCACCCTTTTGCACAACACCAGTTCAAAACTGGCCTTGTAGAGCTGCAGAGGCTTTTGGGCGCTGTTTTTGCAGCTCCTCCCCAGAGCTAAGTGGTGAAGTGCAAGGGTATCTAGTGCTGTAGTCACCAGTCTCCCAGTAGGCAGGTGAGATTCACCCAAATGCAGTTTATATGGCTGTCATGCTAGCCCTGTGTCAGTGAGCCAATCCAGTGAGAAGCGATTGTCACCGAATCACAGAATGGTTTGGGTTGGAAGGGGCCTTAAAGATCACCCAGTTCCAGTCACTCTGCCATGGACAGCGACACCTTCCACTAGACCACATTCCTCAGAGCCCATCCAACTTGGCCTTGGAGACTTCCACTTAGGATGGAAAAGGTGAGCTTAGTGAATGTCAGCAGAGAGGGGCAAGTGAAGCCTCAGTTGGAGATAGGGAGGAAAACAGAAAATGAGAGGAGCTTGCATTCCTGTACAAAGACCCCTTGCTGTTTTGGGTGTCTGTCAGGAGCTGGTCAGTGTTACCTAAGTCTACACAGCAGTGAGTGGTAGCAAGAATAACTGTCAGGAAGCAAAGGCTGCCTGTTTCCAGATAACTTTGTGCATCCTGGCTCTGAAGGAGGTGCTGGAGCTGCTTCCTCTGTGCCCACTGGCTTCCACCCACTCCTGAGGATACAGCAGGTGTTGGATGAGGAGATAACCAAGCAGGAACAAACCACATCAGCAGGCAGGAAGGTATGCTTGCTTGGGGAGACCTTTTGCGATTAAAACTAGGTAAAACAAGCAAAACCCATAACAAACAAAAGCTTCCTGAGCTCAGGGGGTTTGGCGTTGTCCCTGTGTCCAGGCAGGGAGCCAAGCTGCCCCCCAGACATGCTTCCCGCATCTTCCCAGTCGATTTCACTTCACCCTCCCTCTCCATCCTTTTGAGGAAGAAGAAAAGCTGGAGTTGACTCCCTGTTTAACAAAGCCATCTTATGCCATACAATGCAGTACATGCTCTGCAGGTACACCCTATTCTTTCACTTGGCTGTTTTAGGGTAATAATTATTCTCCCCTTCAATCACACCCGTTTTTTTTGAGATACTATAGGTTGGTTCCTGTTTAGAGGGGATTGAAAGCCAGGTGGTGGGCCACGGGTTTAAAAACTAGCCCTGTCAACACTATTTATGTCAGTCATTGACTGCATAATTGTCTGGCTTTGTATGGATAAGTAGGTTTTAGTTTCTGATTGCTAATATTAACAAAAGGGATCTTCTTTTTCCTTCTTAAAAATTCCCAGGAAAACCCGTGTTTCATTGTTAAAGACTCATTGCTGGGTTGGGGCAGGAAGTGAGGTTTTTTTGTTGTGTATTTTTTTAAGATAAAGAGAAGAACCCAAAGTGAGAAACCTGTTTTCAAAGCTGTTAAGACAGTCACAGTGAGGCTTTGAGGATGAACAGGTACAGGTGGGATTCAGAAGAAAAAGTACGCATTTTGTCACTGTAAAAATATAAACAGACTGCCAAAAACCAGAGTACTGGAGGAAAGCAAGCAGACTATCAAGCTGCATAACCTTATCCACTGCCATCGTCATACCTGATGTACAGGATTTAAATCAGTCCTGAAAATATTGGTTACACAGCTCATTTCAGAAACTAATTTATTTGGCGGGGGGTTTTACCCTCCTTTTTGTCTTGCATGTTTACCACAGCTGCCAGAGGGCTGTCCTTGCTCCATAGATGCAGCTGAGGATGCAGAAGGATGGCTGAATGCTGCTCTGAGTCTGGGGGATCCTGTAAATGGGCATGTGCCTGATCAAGCACAGCCTCACCTGGGTCACCCTCAGGAGGTGGGGCCAGTTGCAACCCCTGAGTACAGCAGTGCCCAGCAGCCCAAGTGGGAGACACCTCTGGAGATTTACCATTTTCTCTCTTTGCTTACCCTCCTCAGACACTGACACTGTCCTGGGCTAGGCATCTGGCTCTGGGACAGATGGGGACATCTTCCAGGCCTCCTGTATGACCAGGGGGCTCATGTCCATCATGGCAGCTCTTAGTGGAGAGGCTTGACTGTGGCCCAGAGCCAGGACAAAATGCTTGATTTTAGTACTTTGTGCAGATTTATGTGGTTGCTTTTCATTATTAGACTGTATTTTCTTGCTAACAAAAATGATTTTCATCCTTTTTTCCACTGGTTGCTCTTACTTTGTCTCTAGTCATCATAAAATGTTAGAAATACCATGATGCAGAGGTTTCTTGTGTGTCAGTCCTTACTAGCAGCCAGCTTTACAAGAAGTCACATGCTTTTTCCAAGTGCAAAAGTCAAATTGACCGATTTTAGCAAGAGGCTGAAAAACATTGTGCACATCTCTAAAAACTATTCCTTGCCCCAACCAAATGAACAAGCATTTCTCAAGGTTGAGAAATAGTGTCATGCTTCCAAGATATTCTCTGACAAGGATTTTGTTCTCTTGATGATGGACAAAGACCTCTGGGAACTGGCTACAGCCAGAACTTTCCCACTTCACTGAGAACTAATAATCTCAGGTACTAATAATTTCAGGGAAAGGAATGAACAAAGAGACTCCATTGACATAAGCTCCAAAGAAACACAGAATTTTCCTCTGTTCCTTTATTTTAAAAACACTAGATGCTGGAACGTTGCTGTTTCTTTCTTCAAGACCTTACTCAGCCAGGGTGGGTGACTGCACCCTCACCCTGCCTCATGCCAACCCTCACTGGGGTGGAGGCAGAAGTAAGATCTAGCCCAGCCACCTCACTTCTGGAGAAACAATGATTCCTGTCCTGCTGGACAGAGCTCATGTGGAATGTGATAATTTGTTGATATGCTCCATAAAAGTTGACAGTCTCAGACAGCATCCTCTGTGTTCAGACTGGGTTTTGTGGGAAGCACGAGAATGAGCTGCAAGGAAATGACCTGGAGGGTACTCTGCTTCAACTGTTGTGCAAAGAGGAAGGGCATGCTGGAAAGCATTAAGTCTACATTGCCTGCCAGCAGCTCACTGGCAGACCTGTGTGTTCTTCAGTGACTTGGGCATTTCCCTATAGGAACCTCAAGAAGAAAGATCCAGTTGTGGAGGTCAGTGGGCTAGGGCTTGGGGTGTGGTCTAGGCTCTGCCCTCAGCAGACACCCTGGGGCATCCCCTACCTCGCTAAAGGAGGCTCCAGTTACCAGTGCTGTGCTCTGCAGAGCTGCTTGGGAGGTTCTCAGATCAGACAGCAATGAGCTCCACAGAAAAGCTTATAAATATATTAAATTTATGAACATTTACTGTACTCTGCACACTGAAATCTGCCAACACTAATCCAAAAGAATTACACATTTTAGACCTGAACATAACATACTGTATGCAGTAACTCACATCAGAGCAACCCATATGCTACTGTTAATGTGCCAACTGACACATGTTAAGCCACAAACATAAGAAAGGATTGGATTTCAACTGCATTTTTTGTATTTCAGTTATTCCTCGGGTCCATTTTTTTTATTCACCATTATCTTCTCTCCCCTCTCTAGACAGACTGCTCTCCCTAATGCATCTTCTACTGCCCTACCAGATTTCTTGCTAGGTAGAGACTGCCCCGGAGACAAAGGGACTAACATAAGCACATAGGCCAGGAAGCACAGAAATAGCACCCGCACACCCCCCCCCGCAATAATCTAGGTCATTTAATAGCCTACTTTCAGGGTTCTCCATGAACCCTGTACCCACTCCTGCTAGGCAAAGAGAAACC
Source organism: Hylia prasina (assembly GCA_013397195.1). Classification (NCBI taxonomy): domain Eukaryota; kingdom Metazoa; phylum Chordata; class Aves; order Passeriformes; family Sylviidae; genus Hylia; species Hylia prasina. Next base: position 33,260 of record VYXD01016844.1, on the reverse strand, counting down.
CTGAGAAGAAGTGGGTGGATGAGTAGACAGCCAGCCATCCCAAGTGTCAGATCTGACTCCTTGGGAGAGATGCGTCGAGGATGCTCTGACAGAATGTGTCTGAGCTGGAGGCAAATGTTTCTGTATTACATTCATGACACAAGAGTTCTGCCACCTTGCAATATGTGCTCGCTGTTGCTGCTTGATGGTAATAACTGGATTTTTCCAGGGAGTCGGTGAAAGCGCCCCAATGCCATTACAATAATTAGGTCTCAAGGTTTCTTGAGCTAGGATAATCCCCCAGAAATTGGTAGGTTTTACGTAAGGCAAGTCAGGAGCAACTGAGGGAGCCTTGAAGCATAAATGTGCCCTGTGTAGCAGGGAAGAGTCTGCTTCTCACCTTCCAGGTTTGTCAAGGTGTGATACCAGCAATCAGAATGTACCACAAAGGACCAAACTGCCACCAGCTTCAGTTCTCCTCCCCAGTGAGCCAAACCCATAGATTTGCATGGGGTTAGTACCAAAAACTGTGTGAAGGATGCAATTTCATTATGTAAGCAGGAGGGTTTAAAATAGGAAAACCAAAAAGAAGACAAGAGCACATGTCATCATGCAGATTTAAACCACAAACTTTCAGTTACCTTATCAGATAAATACTACTTAAGGAGGCAACTAATGTGTTTTATGTAGAGCAGCTATGAAGAGGATCTGACAGAGAATTAAGTGATAGATTCCGCAAGTATTTGGCAATGCATCAATGGTGTACTGGAGAACTCAGACTCCTGAGTCTCTTCTTGATTAAAGGAAAGCAGCTGCTGGAGTCTCAGGACTTGGAAAAGTGGCTAAATGTGACATGTGAGAAACCAGAATTTATCTTCCTGCTAGAGCTGACCTAGTGTGAATTGTGAAATGAAGGAAAGAATAGCTGGCTTGTGTTTAAGGTGGGAGGTGAGACCACACAGCAAAAATGTCTTCCAGTGCATGGGTAGAGAGAGACCGTGATGCACGTAACCCCAGCCATTGCATCAACATATTCCTATGGATTATTTGCATCCTCTTTCTTTCTCTGTCCTTTCGGCCTGTGTGGGAAATGCAGTGTAACTCACAGCGGCATGTGCTGCGAAAGCTAATAATACCCTGGAGATGATGGAAATAGCATCCTTGAGGTAAGAGCTTGCACTTTAATTTCAGCACAGAGAAATCTTATGGGATTCCCTTATTCAGAGTTATATACCTCACTCTTTTCTAGAAACTTCAAAGTCTTTTATGTTAAAGAACCCTTTCATCATGTCCTCAGACTGGTTTAATTAAATTTAGGAGACTACTGCATTTTTATAAAATAAGCAGAAATGTGCCTGCCATTTAAGCACAGTCCTATATATAATTTTATTTTGAGTATTACTCTAACTTCTTTTATTTCAAAAATGCATATAAGAGTTGGATGTAAGTGATTGCAGAGCCTAAACCCAAAGCGATTAGGCATGTTGATAGCCCTGCTCATGAAAGTCTGCAGAATCCAGGCATTTAAGATGGTTCTAAATATAAAACAGAGGGCTATCCATTAATACTAATTTTAATTTTATAAAACTATCTCCCCAAGCTCTCTTTCTAATCAGTAAAAAGGGAGGTACTCCCCTTAAGCCTCTTCATTAGGCCTGTGGTCCACAGCCCTGCCTAGTTCAGGGCCCAGGACAGGACATCCCATCTTGCCATTTCCATAAGGGAAATGAAGCAGAGAATAGTTGCTGAGCAATGTAGATCTTGCAGAAGTATTTGGAATAGGTTAGCATGAATCCTCTTCACAGTGTGTTCAAAACAATGCCTGGTTTTTATGCCTAAGGTGTGTGTCTGGGGAGGTGAGACAGCAGTAAATATTTGAAGCTCAGTAGTGCAAGTTCAGTGGTTGACAGAGGGTGTGATGGACATGAGAAGAGCCATGCTGTGTCAGATCAAGTCTCCATCTCCCTAAATATTCTGCACTGAGCAGTGACCAAAATTTGTTGTGGGAAGACTATAAGAGCAAGAGAAGCAGGTAGTGAAACCTCCCCCTGTAACAAGTCACCCAGCCTCCAGCAATTTGCAACTCAGTGATCATCTGAGCCAAGAGTGGTGTCTTAGAGTCCTCAGTAGATTTTTTCCTCTATGATTTTGTCCCGTTTCTTCTTAAGCCTGCATGAACTTCCAGGTTCCTGTGCCAGACCACCTCTAGCTAAACCACATTCTATGTGTCAAGGTGAAGAATCTTCTTTCATGTATTTTTGCCATATCATTTTGTCTTCTTTCATGGCCTGCCATGTAACAGTGTAGTCTTGTTTCAAAAGAGATAATAAACAATCCCGTTCACACGATTATTTTTAATTTTTTTTTTCTCTTGTAATCTTCCTTTCTTTTCCAGGCAGAAGGGTCCTATTCTACATTATCATTCCTGATATGATGTGCATAAATCTACAAGTTAGAGGAAAGTTAAACTCTTTGTTCAAGAAGTGCTAGAGTGGGTAGATGGACTGAAATGCTTAAGCACAAGTAGGAGCACACAGGGAACCAGGAAAATTATTAGGCATTGACAGATGTGTTATTTCTAGGCTGTGGATATCCCAGGGAAAGGCACAGTTCCTGCCTAAGTCCCTCAGGTAATTCTCTTGGTCTGCTCACATCCCTCCAGTATTTACTGTAAAAGGTAAACCCTCATGTTTTCCCATCACCCTATTTTCCCATCAGAGCTGTAGAAAACCTGGTGAGAAGAGATATCCTTCATGCTCCAGTAGCTGTAATGGGAAACCCTTGCTTCTCCTAAACCATGGATTCTTCCTGGCTTCTTTTGTATGGGATATAAACTGGGAAATTTGTTGCAGATTACCCTGCCCTTCCCAAAGGCTTCAACTGATCAGGGAAGACGTCCTGCTCTTACAGAAAATTATGATTAGGGCAGTGAATGTGAGTATAGTGCCTTTGAGTTCACACACATGCGCTGGTCTTGTGGCACTGCTTCCACCTGCAAGGAAGGCTGGGAGAGACAGGCATACCAGGACACTGCTGGCACTTCTGTTTGCTTGGATAGTCCTCTCAGGGAAGGTATAGCTGGCTGGGAGGCCAGATCTTTATGACAGAATCCCAGAATCACCAAGATTGGAAAAAGAGCCTTAAGATCGATGAGACCAAGCATCAGCCTAACACTGCCAGCTGCACCAGTGAACCATGACCCTAAAGGGCCATGGCTACACATCTTTTAAATACCTCCAGGGGTGGTGATCCAACCACTTCCCTGAGCAGCCCCTTCCAATGCATGACAACCCTAGATGACTCCTCCTGAGAGTGATTTTGGCTAGACAGTATCCCAATTATTGCATACATGAGTGTCATCATGACACCTCGAACCCCATGCTATCGTACCGCTTTTTCAACTTGCACTAAAAGTAATAAAGAGAGCAGCATGATGACTGAACTTAAAGTTTTGTTGTTAACGTGGCTTTAAAGCTTAATGCTGCCTTATCACACTTGGGGGCATTACAGGTGGAGTGTTGACCAACATACTGAAGTGCTAGTGCTAGTGTTTCCTTAAAAATAGATTCCATTCCTGGTGACCTTTCACTGCCATGTGTTATCTGGAACTGAAGTTGAATAAACGAGTCAGAGATTTCATTTCCACAGTTTGAAGCAGTAGAACTGAGATGTTCTCTCTGTCCTCCCCCCATTCAAGTGTGAATGCAGTCTTTGCAAAGCACTGCTTTTATTTAGTTATACCCAGTTGGTACTTGTTGCCAAACGGAATGTGGATTTGCCTCAGAGAAGATCACTCGTGACCAATGAAATGGCAATTAGCTTATGCAACTTATTAGCATTAGTATTTCTTTTACTTTACAATATTACCTAAAAGCATCTCCGAGATATTTGAACTGCAGCATTATCTGTTCAATGCTGTCTTTTAAATAAATAGTCCTTCTAAATGTAAAAGGCTGGCATTTGTACTGCATGCACCTATGTTATCATCGTCGCAAAGCAGATGCAGAATGTAAGGCGACTTGAACAATCAGCACTGTAATTTGCACAGTAACATTGTTTTAGATCTAATTAGTGCTTATGCAGATCCCTTACAAAAATGTGAAAACCGCACCAGGATGTAATTGTTAATGAATTTAGTGCAAAGCACATCTGCATAAATTCCATTTCAGCAAGAAAAAAACCCCAACCTCTAAGTTCAACTGCTATTTGCTCAAGAGCCAAAACACTGTGAATTCTGCCCACTATGTTTTAGCCTTGCTCTGCTGGCTTTGATATTTCAAATAAATACTACGAAGTTAAAGCCTCCAGCTGCAGACCAACCCATCTGTAGATGTTTGTTATATTTGGCAGTATTCAAAGATGATTTGCCTTCCTGCTGAAAAATAAAATAAAAAAAGAGGTTCTCTCAGCAAAAAACCAAAATTGAAATACTTATCAGCCAAAAACTAAAGTTTAAAAATATTCTGTGTGGGTCAAGTGACGGAACTTTTGGAACAGCAGGCATGCATGTATACTGTGCCTATAGTTTGAACTCTGTACCTTGCTCCATGTGTATGCATAAGTCCATCTGTAGTAACTTCTTTCTAACTGCAGAACGTATCCATGGCTAACAAGGAGTGCCACTAATGGATGCAGATAAATGATCTTAAATGTCATGCAACATGGAAACCACTCATCTGCCCTTCAAGAACAGCATCAAGATCTATTCCACCACCTTTGTTTCTTCAGAGATGCTCACTGAGGTTTAAGCAGGTTTAGGGCTCTGGAGGTGGTCTTCCAACACAGAACTGGGCTCAGGAGCTTTTTGTACCAGCATTAGAAATCTCACTCAAGACTTTGAAGTTTGTCAGGAGTGAGTTTCAAGATGAGAATATTTCTTGCTGGGTCCTGGCTTTATGTGTGCCCTTTATATGCAAATATAACTCAAGGTGGACCTCGCAGGTACCAAGCCTTCGGTAAACTCATTTGTGGGCTTTTTTTTAATGGAAGCCCTGGATACGTGGTTTTCCTTTCCAAATAGAGAAAGGATGGTTTTTACAAGACCACAATTGTTCTGAAAAGCATTAGCCCATAACAACATATGGGGAACATCAGAGTAGAAGTCAGGAACACCCAGAACAACAATCCTGCCTGTCTTCCTACCCTGGCCTACAAAAAAAATATCTTTTACAAGTTCAGGTCACTCAGAATGAGTGAGTGACCCAAATCAGAAGTTCCAGTGTGTGATATTAGAGAGGTTTTACATACCAGCACATTGATAGCTATAGACAGAACAGACATATACTTGAAAAAATGATCTGTCTTGTTATTTACTTTTTTAATGTTGGGTTTTACCCCAATATGGCACTCACAGTTAGGCTCAGACTCATTCCCTTTTATCATTATCTAAACCACTTTTCATGTCTGTACTTTTTTTAAAAAAAGTATCATTTTAGTTTTGGATCCATGAAGTTTGGCTGTGCCTTATTTCTAAGAAATCAGAATGGATTCGTGAAAGAGGTGACAGAGCAATTCAGAGAGCTGTTTCTTACTTCAGGCCCTGTCAAAAAACTTCCTATGGGTGATTAAATCAGGCAACAAGTATAACCTTCCACACTTAAATCTCCATTTCTGAATAGGAGAAACGATAGCACCAGTTATGTCATTGAGGCATTCATGATGAATGACTGTGTTAAAAGATGCTGAGTCATTTGGATACCATCTGATGCACCTACATAAAAATCTTAATGTAATTCTTGCATTAAAATGGATATCTTCTCAAGTTAATAGATGAATCTACTGAAAACCTTTGTAAGACTGCTATCCATAAATTTATTTAAAGGAGGTTAGTAAGATACATCCTGGCCAGCAGGCTTCAGGTTTCCTTTGGCCAGCAAGAACATGTGCCCAGTGCCTGAGGCCTGCAGCCCTTTAAATACCAGATGATCCCATGCCAGTGACAGCTGCTGTGGCAGCTCATGGAGCCCAAACCCACACTCCCAGACTGCTGGCCCTGGGTGTTCGTGCTCCAGCCTTGACAGCCCGCGGGAGTAACAGGAGAGGAACAAGAGGGGACCACAGCAGACCTACATGTGATGGAGCTGCGGGGGGACACCTAGCAGGCAGTGAGGCCCCAACAGCACAGTGGCTTGGCTGCATTTCTCCATAAAAGTATGCATCATGTCATAAAGAAAACTCCTGTCTGGAGCTCTGCACAAGGAACCCAAAGAGAAGATCTCCTGGTGTATGTTTTCCAGTTTGAACCAACAAACATCCATTTAAACCATGCTTTTCATCTCCCCCTCTTTTTCCCTGTTCTCTAGTAGAATGCTACATTTCTGTAACCAAAATTTCCCTTTCTATCAAAAAGTTGCTAGTGAGGTTTGCAAAATTACACCTTAGGTAGCACTGGTTTGTTTTGGGCTTCTTTTTGACATAATAGTCACAAATGTGGAGGACTTAGGGGACTGAGGGAAAGAGAAAGACTTGTAGACAGTAGAACGTGATTGATGGCAGAAGTGGAGATGAGGATGTTGAACAGAAGGAGGTGAGAGGGAGGTGTGGAGGACAGACAGAAGTAGGTGTCATTAAAAGGAAATGAGGAGACAAAGAAAAGGGTAGATGCGTGTGAACTGCACAGTAAGCTTCCTTTCCAAGAGCTCAAATCTCAGCAGTTATTTTAGTTTTCTGTTTTGTGAGGAAAACTGACACTACACAAAGATGAGGGGACAGAAATTTATAGAGTGCAACTGCTTTGTACCCACTTAGGGTGGCGCTGAGTTTGGGTCATTAGAAAAGAGTTTCCATTCAGAAAGTGGAAAAACAAATGTTGTAGACACCCAATATAAACTTTATCTCATGGCTGATATAATTAATATCTTCTGTTTTTTTAATAGATCTTCAAGTAATTCACAGTTTCCCGCATCCAAAGCCATTTTTTACATGATGAGAAATGAGAAGGCACATTATTAGCTGGACTAATGGCAGTCAGCAATGAAACCAGTTCCTCGTCCCCTGACCTGCTTCTCCATCGCTGGCCTGACCCTTGGACGTGCCACCAGAAAGAGATTTACCCACCTAAGTAGCAATTAATGCTTCTATCTTTTGTTTGTTTGTTTGTCTGTTGGTTGGTTTTGGTTGGTTGTTTCTTGGTTTGTTTGGCTGGGGTTTTTTGTTTTGCTTAGTTGTGGTTTTTTTTGTTTTTTGTGGTGGGTTTTTTTTTTTTTTTTTTTTTTTTTTTTTTTTTTTTTTTTTTTTTTTTTTTTTTGTTTGGTTGGTTTTTTTTTTTTTTTGCTTATGTTTCAGGCATTTCTCTATGATCTTCATCTGTTGCTGGAAGTGATTGTGTGTATCTGCCTTATTTGAGAACTACTCCTCCAAGCAGTTGCTCATGATGGAACTTGAGCAGCCATGGGAATTGCAGCTTGCTGCTGGTTTGGACTTAGGAGAAGCCAAAATGGGAATCCTGAGTAATCCCAGGAGAGGGAAAATGTCTCCTCCATCATCACATTGGCTGAAACCTGGCATATGGGCAGGACAAGCAGACGTTTTCTTCCTTGCTCTGGGAGCCCTTTTCATGTAAACTGTGTAGAATAGAAAATTCAGCTGTTCCCTTTTCCCACAGGTTAGCACGGATAATAACACTTCACTCTTTGCTTTCAGATATTTTTCTAAACTATTTTGATCCTTGAAACATTTATACTAACAAAGAAATTCCACTGCCTCCTTGTCTCCCTCCCTCCCACCCCCACCCCAATAACTTGCTCTGTCTTGTAACTCTGACTTGATTTTTGGCATATATTTGCATACATTAGAAACGGAGAGAGGATTAAAGTTTAAGAGGAAATTGTGGCTAGTGTGAAAGGGGAACAAAAGGACATCTGTGAAGTAGCCCACAACTGGCAAGGAAAGCTATTCCACCTCCAGCACCAGCTGCAGGGGAAGTGGTGCCCACTGCCCCAACAACACTTTCTTTGTTTTGCTGCAAAAACTGGGAGTGGTGGCTTTTAAAGTGACACAATTTGAGGTGAGGAGCTTCCTTTTTTCCTGCTCTATTCTGATATTGTATGGCAACAGATGTTTTCCAAGCAAATAATTTCTCCCAACAAAATCTCCCAAATCCAGAGGCAGTACAGATTTATGGTGCTGGGTGTCTCTGCACCCACAGGCAGGCATGCAGGATTTGCTGCTGTAAATTTCTCCAGGGCTCACTAGCCCTCCCAAACCTGCCACTTCCTCCCCAGGCAGAGGAGGACATTTTCCGGCAGCGCTTGGTCCCGCAGCAGCAGAAGGAGCTGGGGACTGTGTGGAGGATGTGGCAGATGGGGGAAAGTGATGCGGGACAGGAAGCAAGCTGGAGCTGAAGGGAAAGCTTGAGAGTAAAAGAAGAGGAGGACAAAAAGATGCAAACAGGAAGAAAAATGTGTGCAAAGCTGGCTTGCAGTAAGATAAGATGGAACTGAGCTTTTTCTGAGAAGGAATGTCAAGAGAGAAAAGAGATGGGCAAACACAGGAATGTGAACATTATCCCACCCAGTTGGGGGAGACACTGAAATTCTGAAATGGTGGAAGCACTCTGGATGACATTAGAAATATCCTTTTAAAACTCAGTGAAAACAATACTCCAAAACCTTGCTTACCTTCTGCTCACAGATCCTCTGGAATGTGTAATGTGTTCATCCTCTTGCTGGGGACACAAAAGAGAGAGGTGTCTGGAATCAGACTGGTCAAATCTCTCCCCAAACATTTAGTTTTCTCAAGGGTTTAGAGTGCTATAGCTAGTCTTCCATTAATATTCCCTGAAAATATGGGAGTTTTGCCATGAATCTGCAAGGTATTGAGATCTGAAGCTTACATGTTTCCTTCCTGGGTGTACGAACTTGGACTGCTTGGCTCCATTTCCCACTCTGCCTTAGCCGCTTTGCTGTTCTGTTCTCCCCTGGCTACATTCCTCCTTGGGGGACACTGAAGCCTGTAAGGTCAAAAGGAGTCCTGGAGTTTTCCCCCATGTGAGAGTAATGTTCACACAGTGGTGACAACCTCCCTATGTGTGCCCAGCCCATGCATGCTGTGATGACTGTCTTCCAGACAGACTCATCCACACCACTTTTATCAGGCTGGCAGAGTCCTCCCTGCCTTCCACCATCATTAAGCTTTAATTAAAAAATGAAAGTGGCTCAAACCACCAGCTTTAAATGACTTTCATAGAAAAATCAATCAGCCAAACACCAAAAAAGCCTGCATGGGCTTTCTTTTGAACATATGCAACTAAAAGTCTCTGGAAATTCTCATGTGTGATTTGATTTTCTGTAAATCACTTGGTTACTGCCAGGTCCCTTCTTTCCTTGTGTGCACTTGGATGAGGAGAAGAGGAGGATATCTAAGTTTACAGTTTTTTGTAAGAAGTGGCAGAGCTGAGCTTTTTCAAAGGTTTGGGATTTTTTGTTACTTAGTTTTTCGATTTGTTCCGTTTGAAGAGGGTGGTATTTCTTCATAAAGATGCGAATTATAGTTGGAAGTACTGACTAATGAGGTACTATCTGCTCAGCTCAAGGTCAGGTAGTTTTTAGGTGACGTAGTAAGGAAACATGGGGAAGGCTTAGAAAAAATACTACTTTTGCACATGATTTTGAAGAGAAATTATTTTAATTCTTGAAATTGTAAGCTAATTTTTGCAGTTGTTGGCAACCCATCTTTAGGTGGATACATTTCTAGCTGGGAAAGTCCTGATTCCTAGTTTGAGGGGAACATTAGGTGCTGAGTGCCACTGAGAGGTTTACATCTCTCCCTATCATTGTCCTCATAAGCTGCTACATGGAATCTTCTGATGAAACCTGACTAATAACATGGATATAAAAAAATCTTGAATTCATCCATACTGGTAAAGCATACCTGTTAAGATTAAAAAAGGTGATTATATTGTTAGCAGTCTGAAAAACAGCCTAGAATATGAAAGAAGATATCTTTTCCCCTGCCTCTCACTAGATGAAATAAGCTGACTTTTTATTTTGGCCTCTTCTGCCTCCAGAAGTGGATCCTCTTTGTGGATATCACCAATCAGGCAGACCAAATCTCCTTGCTTCTCCTTGTGTTGGCTTCCAGTCACTGTGGAGCAGGCTGTGTGAATTTCAGTCAGAACTGGGCATCACATGTAGAGTTTGAGGGTTAGTAGTGGTATGGCTGGTGCACAAAAGGGAAAACCACCTGCGTTCGTGAAAGCTGTCACGCTTCAGAACTTGATTCTACCAAAACCAGGTAAAAATATGTTCATTGCTAAAATGGTAGCAAAACTATATCAGAAAAAGAACTCAAGTACAAGAGGGTGCCGTTTTTTCCTAGCAGTTTCAAGGCAAACCTGTCCTAAAAGTTGGTATGGAGAGCAGCCAAATAATGGTGAACTGAGAGACTCATTCACAAGTTCAGAGGAGACACTTAGTCTGAAAGGAGGTTCATCTCAGATTGACTGGACCTGAGTCAGAGAAGAACAAAGTGATTTAGAATAGAATAGAATAGAATAGAATAGAATAGAATAGAATAGAATAGAATAGATTTCAGTCAGAAAGGTCTACAACAATCATCCAATTCAACCCCCTGGTCAATTCAGGGCAAGACAATTAGTTGTTGATGTATTTTTAATATATTTACCTTTTTTGTCACACACTTCTGTAGCTGTTAGATATTAGCACATTTTCTTCATCATGGCACAAAGATTTTGCCTTTATGCTTACTGTCTGATTGAAAAAGGAGATAATAATCAAAATGAAAGAGAAAATAATAAAAATGAAAGTATACATTGCAAAGAATTGAAAATATTGTAACTTTTTCTCTATTTTCACAAGAATGAGCTCTACAGTAAGCACATTTCCATGTGTCTGTTTACTGTTCCAGCATTAGTCTGTGACCTTTTTTGAAAGTACACAATCTAGTGCTGATTCAGGACAACATTTCGTGCCATGTCAGCCCATCATTGGCAGGAGAAAGAAAAGAAAGGATCCAACCCAGATGTTTCTCAGAATGTTCTGATAAACTCAAGATTTTAATGACATTTGCTACAATAGAAAAATAATTAAAAGAGGGGGAGAAAAAGGCGAGTGGGAATGCTGGGCAGTCATGCAGAGGTGATCACTAAATGTCCTTTATGTACCCAATTTGTTCTTGATACTTAAGGACACTGTGGTGCTTGTACATGAACTGGAGCCACTTGTCACTAGAAAGGCTGCCAGGATTAAATCAGTAAGAAATTGTTTATTCAGCCTGTTCAAACAAAAAATGAATTGTTTTGATGAATGAGATTTTTTTTAATGAATTAGCACTTGTCATGCCAGTAGTTTTTAAATGTAAAGCACTGAGGCGGGTTTTTTTCCTTTCATTCTGACATAACTGCCCTAAAATAACTGAAGTACCAGGGCTCCAACAGTGGCACATTACATTATATATTGCAAAGGACATAGTTGCCTCTGTAGGTAGACAAACACCACTTAAAAAATCCCAACCAAACAAAAAAAAGGCAGAGAAAAAAACCCCATCCCCTTCATAAATTGCATGTATTCTGTAGTAGCTTTGATAAAATAATCTCAATTTTCTACAACAAAAACCATTCAGTGTTTCAATTAAATGTACTTTCAATGATGATCAATATTTCTAAGTCCCTCTGGTAGGATTTTTACCTTTGGACAAAACTCTTCAGCTTCTTTTGAGAGAGGTCTTAATAATGGTGATAATTTGCATCTATTGAACTAAGCACTAACCTTCCCTACAGTTTTCAGAAGGGAACTAACCTTTCCTTTGTGGAAAACTGTGTGCCTCCTCTCAAGCTGAGCTTACCAAGGTGAGGATATGACAGCCACACATTCACCTTGCAAAGGGCCAGAAGTATCACCAATCCTTGCTGGTTGCTTCCATCATCCATGAGGGGTAAGTTAAGCTACACTTTTTGAGTAGAAAAGCCCCAACCAAACCAAGAAACTCAAAATCATACATAGGTTCACCTTGTCTATGTGAATATAATATTTCAGCTTCACTTATTATTTTTAAGAATGAGATGACTCATAATGATTACATTAATACATTTCCCCAGTTAGAACTTCCATGTCATTGGCATAAACTAGTTTGCAATACTGCTCACATTCAGGAATGTAAAGTGAGCAGTTTCTTCCACTTCACCTTGGAAGAAAGGTGTGGCATCAGCCAAGATGAGGTCATGCCCATCAAAACTGTGACACTGTTCCCATTCTGGCTGGAAGGGGCACGGTGTCTGGATAAACCCTCAGTTATAATTAGCAAATTAAACTTGCTCCATGCTCAAGGCAGAGAATCTGGCATGGAAAAGCTCCAAAAGCTTTTTCAACCCATTCCAAATTGGCCACTGTGGAACATAGTTAAGACAGTAGGGGTGTTATATTTGGAAATGTTGCTAAAAATAAGTTATATTATTTAAGGAGCATCTCCTCTCCTGGTAACTTTTGGAGATACCTCTGGTTGAAAGAAGGGAGAATTCACTGATACACTTGGAAAACAAGTACCCAAAATCTAAATTATGGTTCAGAAACCATACCATTAAGTCCATTTTATTTTAAAGTCTTTCTCGACTTCTTGTTCTTAAGAATAAACGTGAAAGAAATAATATATATATATTATGTATATATATATATATATATATACAAAAGAAATAACAAATAGAGAAATCTATACTGGTTGTGTCTCCTGCTGTGTTAATTCCTTTCTGTTGAAGCTATCATTTGATGAAGCAGAACATTTACAACCTGCTTTGATCAAATGCCACGACATGCAGGAGTGCTTCCAGAGTACCCAGCTTCCTCATCTGGTTCCCTGAAGTAACATGCCCTTCCATAACTGGTGGTTTTTCCTGGCAAAGCCTTCCTGCATATTACTGCTCAATAGTCTTGTTAATTAAGACAGCAAACTGAAGCTACACATTTTAGCCATATTTAGAAAATCTCAGGAAACTTTGCATAGCAATCTCCACACCTTGACAGATTTGTCCCTGTTAGCATTTGGATTACATTTCCATGGTTAATCTTTTAAGACAGTAATAATTAATATTTACAGAGCTTTCACATGAGGACTTGGATTTACTCTATAGTCTTCATGTGTTTACTGCATCTTGTGCCTATATATAGAGCAGATGGCCCAGTATTGGTGATTTGACTCTACTGGTGGTGGAATGAGTATGGAAAAGGTTTAGAAAATGTAACCAAACTCGGGGTGCAGATCAGTTACAATGGTGGTACAGGAACAATTCTCCAAACAGCAGCCCCAAAAGATGAACAGGACTCTTGTAAAGCTGCTCTCATGCCTTCTTAAAACATTAAGGGCAAGAAAATGTTCTGACATAGGAATGAATAAATGGGAATGCTGATCTCCTGGTGTGCTGTTTTCTGGTACCCTGAATCACTCGGAATAAGAGTGTGGTCAGTGAATTGGTCTCAGTGGACTTGTTCAGGGAGAGAGCACTAACAGGAAGGAGAGAGGGGATCTGAAGGTCACTCAGACCTTCACTCAGACTCAGTGAAAGCAATGTGGTTTTGCCACCTAGATTATTCAGGTTTAGCAGTTCTTGTCTGTCTCCACTGCATCCCCATCCTCATCTCTCTTGAGTTTCTAACTGCTTGAAATTGAAGCTCATGGATCTAGCAAGGTATTAAGGCTGCTCCCTAGCACCTTGGTGACAACAATTTCCTCCCCTTGCCTGCAGCTGATTCTACTTTTTGTCCCAATTTATGCTCCTTACCCCACTTTTTAAACAGAGAAGTATCTGTGCTGTTACCACAGAGACAGTTGGCCCATCCCTACCAGAACTTCACAGCCTTTAGTGAAACCTTTCCGAGCCTTATTTCCCTTATGCTCAAAGTGCAGATGTTGGCCCTGCTGAAGTAAAACCCATCATAGTGACATGCCAGGAAAGGCCATACACTGTGACAGAGGAGACACAGGGTACCTACATAGTGGCCCTCAGTGGAGGAAGTTTCCCTGGCTGTCCTTGAGCTCACGGTGATGGGGCAAGCCTGAAAATCAGCAGTCAGGAGAAAGCTACAAAATAATGTCCAGTTGTTCTGTTTTCCATCGTACAACAATTGACATTCTCACCTTGATAGTGTTACACTGATAATGAACACTTGATGTCATGCTTTTTTTAAATGACATTGCTCCCTTAAACCTCTGGTAATGTACATACACACACACATATCTGTGTCTTACAAGAGTTTCTGCTAAGATTCCCCATCAGCTAAAAGTGTTAGAGCCACCACCAGCTGGACCAATGAATCAAAATGTACAATGGGGTTACTACAGAGTTTGGAGAGATCCTTCATAAGTGATATGAAGGAGTAGCTGACAGCATTAGGGGCAGGGTAGGTGTAATTATAAAAAAGATCTTTTCGAGTGTCAAGGGAAGGTTGAAGAACCATATAATTCTAGAGAAAGATGAGTAACTACAGGAAATTTTAAGGACAAAAAGAAATAATCAAACAAAGCTGAGGAGCAGATGGGATGGGGGAAAGAGGAAGAAGAGGGGTATAATACTGCACTGTAATTTAATTTTTTTTCCAAAGAGGAGCACATCTTGTATTCTCTGTGAGCTGAACTTCTTGAGTGTCACCTTAAAATGTAACCCCTTCTGCCACCCCTTCCTTGTGTCAGAGAATCTGCCATTTAAACAGCCAAACTAAAATCTTTCCCCTAACAGTTCTGCTTCTGTTTGACCTTAAAAGTCTGCATTATTGTAAAGGTAATCCCTGGAGGAGTATTTAAAACAGCAGCAGCCTGGGGCAATCTCCAAGGAAGACAGAAGGGACCTCAGTGTTCCCAATATGCAGATTCCTTGCCTCCTCACTGTTGTCTCTTGTGGCCTTTTCTGGATTTCATGCTGTGAAAACTGGCTTTCATAGCACTTCCTTACCTGTATAACAAATATCAGTTTACCTTTGCATAAACCAATCTCATACAGACTAGCTTGTCTTCCACTTAGGTTTGTTTTACTTTGTTTGATGGCTGGATTTCAGGTCTTCCTACTGACCTTGGCTAGTAGGGTTTAATGATGACTGGTAACATGAAAGGTTGGTATTGAGCAACAAGTCTACTTTCACAGCTTTGTCAAAGTGGAGTGACTAAGTAAAGTGAACTTCCTTTTACCAGGGATGAGTCCCAGTTCAAGGTGACGGGGTTCAGCTCCTGTGAGCATTACCTCATTTCTTCCCATCTGTCCAACCACGGACAGAATACTTAATAACACCTAAAATAAATAGTTCCTAAGCAGTGAAGCTCCATGTAGGCAGGGGCA
This sequence comes from Hylia prasina, assembly GCA_013397195.1. Classification (NCBI taxonomy): domain Eukaryota; kingdom Metazoa; phylum Chordata; class Aves; order Passeriformes; family Sylviidae; genus Hylia; species Hylia prasina. The sequence continues at coordinate 18,004 of VYXD01016844.1, read as the reverse complement.
TCCCTACTGACAGAAAAGGTTGGGGTGGAATGGAGAGGATGCCCACTTCTCTGCTCCTCTTCTTCTTCATCAGTTTGTGCTGAAGCCAGTGAGGTTCCTCCAGCTTTGAACCAGTATATCTAAGAACCAAATCTGGTTCTGCACTTGGCAGAAGCACAGATACAGAAACATGATGCTCAGCCAGATCTGCAAATAAAGATCTGCTAGATTAAAGGGCAGATATACAGTAGATGTTTTGCTTTCCTAGTAGCCTGGAGAGAACCACCCAGACTTCTAACTTGTGTATGTATACTTTCAAAAGGGCAAAAATGTTGCTTTCATAAATTAATTTCACACACTTTACAGAGATAAAAATAATCACTGTGACATTTTGTTTGTCTTCCTTTTTTCCTGTATGCAAGCAGCCAACTCTCAATTACTTACAGCCCTAAATTCGTTCCGCTCAATTGTGAAAAGCCCCCGCAATATTCAACAGGAGGGGAAGAATTCTGATCTGTGGAAAGTCATCATGTTTGCAGAGAAAGCAAATTTCCTCCTCTCCCAATATGCTGTATATATCAGCCAAAACAAGACTCTTATACCGAGTGCCAAATGGTATGAATTCCAACCATTTTATGTATTATATATTAATGTTATAAAAATATGCACCCCGATTTTTTATAACAAGAGAATTTGTTGTGGCAATATCTGACACCACTTCTGAACTGATGTAGATGTGACAGCCTAATAAAAACTTGCCTGCCAGCATGATAGCATTGGTTGTGGATACTGAATTCCTTTGACAATTCATGGGGTTCTGTACTGGCTTTTCTTCGGTAACAACCATATCAGACTTGCTGAGCTTTTCTCTGTTTACTTACTACACTCAACCAGGTCTAAAAGAGATTAAAGTTTGATTATGTTTCTTCTCATCTATTACAAGTAACAGAAACTGCGCAGACAACAGTTCGTTAATTTTTTTTTTTTTTGCTGGTGCCTGGATACTTCAACTGGTTCAGAGAAGACCCTTTCTTTTTTCTGTGAAATCTCATTGACATTTTCCTCTATGAGGGCAGATGTCTCACAGGAGACATCTTTTGTGATTTCAGCGTGTGATGAAGGAAACCATTACATAAACTCAGTGAGGGCTCTGGAGGTCCTGTGTGTGCATCTGTGGAATATACACAGAGTGCAATGAAAATCTGGGATCAGCGCACAGGTTTTTGTCAGGTTTGCTGAACAGAGAGCCAGGGTACAGCAGTGGATGTGATCACCTGCAGAAGCTGGGAAGAAGCTCCTGTTCTGTGAAAGCAGGCAGGGACAACGGGAGACCACAAATGTTATTTAACTCCAAGTGCCTCATCGGTGCTGTTCTTGCCTCCTGGTGTCTGAGTATATTAGAACATAGTAGAAACTTTGGCTGATAAGGTATTTGAAGATATAAAATCACATGATTATGTATTTTTGCATGCAAATTCAGTGAGTCTGCCTTATTGTGGTGCAAATCAAGACTACCTGCCTAGACAGTGGATGTAAGTGTATGTCCTGCACTGCAAGCAATTGATGCACCACAGGCATGACCAGAAGAATGACACACTTGCATGATGAGTGCAGCCTTGTCCTCCCAGTCTCACAAATTGTATCTCCAAGTCTGGCACACAGAGTGGGTGGTTATGACAGAAGTAAACTGGATGGTCTGTTTACCTAATTACCAAAAGGTATGACAAAACCAAACCCTACTGTGTCTGCTCACAGTGAAAGCTGGTAGGAATAGCTCAGCTGGACAGGGAAAGTTTGCAGGGCCTCAGATTGCCGGGAGTAATTTTTCCTTGGGCCCACTGGAAGGGTCACAAATGCCTTTTAAATTTCCTGGTCAGCAGTAACAGGAGTTACAGTGAGTGCAGCAAGGCATCCCCGGGGCTGGGGCGATGTGGGCAGCCAGCTGCTGGCAGGGATTAGGAGGATCTGCCCCTGCCAGGTGCGGGTGTCCTGCTCCTTAACCAAACATTTTTATGTGCTGATTGCCTCCCACGTAGGAGACAGCTGTTCCTTCTCCTGCTTATCCAAATGCTTGCTTCCCTTTAACCTCTGGTTTCTTAAGCTGCCATCTTCTGGGTCATGGTCCTGTGAAGTAGATAGCTGTCCCCTTGATTGGTCAATCTCATTGACTTCAAAGGGTAACCCTGCAAAAACCTGTGTAAAACACATCTTTTGTCAGCAAGCTGCTTCTTCTGGTTTTCCCCTTTCACTTTCCTTTTCCTTTCTGTTTCCTCCTTCCTTTTACCCCCTCTCTCCTCTTATGCCCCCACTCTCCCTCAAAACAGGGGTGATGTCCAGCTATTTTCTCTCAGAGCAAGGAAGGTTTCCCCCTAAACTATCCTGTTAGATTTGAGATCACATCAGTGCCCCACTGATTTTTTTTTTAAACTTTGCCTTCCAGAAAATCTACCATTTAATGCTGGTTACAAAATCATCACCTCTACAGGAAATGAGTGGTACCATTTTCTAATACTTACAGAATGTGGAACTCATTTCCCCTTCAGCACCATTCTTTCAGTATGGCAATAAGTATTGTTAATAGTAATTGTGAAACACACGTTGAAGAATTATTTGACACAAAACCAGGGCCTGACTTTTAAGCTTGAATTGCTTAAAAATGCATGAACACTTGAAAACATAAGTTAGAAGCAATTCTGCAGCAGGATGGCTACAAAAATGCTTCAAGGAGGTGATTCTAATAGTTTACAGACTGACTGAACAGCAGCTGATTTTAAAGAAGCACTGCAGAAAACAACAAAGAATAGAGAAACCTACTGGAAAGCAGTGAAGCCTGATGTGTATTGCTTCAGCACTGAGGTTTTGTGGCTGAAGAGCTGAATCAAACATAATTCAGTGATACCCGTGCCAGAAATCTCAATAAATTGTGCTTCATCCAAAATCCTGGTGTGCTGGGTACCAGAAAGTGAAGAAAACAATATCCCAGTGAGACAAAACAGGCATCATCAGTTTTTATCATGGTCTGCACTGCCATTTATAACAGCAAGAGGATTTTTTCATTGGAGAAGGTTCTTCTTCAGGGTCCAGGGAAGAGAGGTTGTGTAAACCCTGTCCAGGCTCATCAGCTGAGATGAAATACAGAGCTGTGCCTGGTGTCTGAAAAGAGTGAGTGAGTGCTGTAGATGGCTTTGCAACTTCACAAGTTTGTATTCTTTGCCTACAAGTGAAAAGGGCCACCTAGAATGAAGGTGGAGGCTGGTCTCATATAGGCTTGAGATGACAAAGATGATCCAAAGCTGAGACAAAACTGAGGTTATTTTTTCCCCAAAGTGATTACAGCTACTGTACGGACATAGTTAAACCTCTGAAGAGCCTGGACATGCAGTTCTTCTGGGTATATGGATAGATCCAATACTGAAATTTCATATTTGGCTGGGAAAAGAAGGTCCAGTCTAGTCTGGAAAAGATACTGTATGCTTCTTGAGTGTGCAAAGCCCAGTAAATCCCAAAGACAGAATCTGCAGAGACATTTGTCCTCTCTCAGCCACAAATGCATCAGAAAACTGCAGTAGCCAAGAAAAAGCAGACAACGTAGTGAGATGATTCTCACCCAGCCCTATATATCATTATTTATTTTATCTTCCAAGGCAAATGTACAGGTATTGGGACCTAGTCCAGGAAAGCACTTAGGGCTGTATTCTGATAGCCTGCAGAAGAACAGTACTGTGCTCAGCAAACAGCACCAGTGAAGAGTTTGAGGCAAATTATGGCATTAAATTTGCGCAGTGTAAAGGCAGCAGCAGTGGTTTCCTGGGCATTTGCTTAGTGCTGACTCCAGTGCTGCAAATCCCTGCTCTAGGTTCTTCACCTCTGCAGGTGCTCTGCTAATAGACCTGACCAGGGCAAGGAAGGAGGAGACAGACCTGCCTCTCTGATTCCCCCTTGAAGCAAACAGTCTGCAAGGGACCTCCAGAATATGGAAATTTTCTACAAAAGCATATTTGCCCTGTGGGTCAAAAGAGTGAGCTTTGTGGCACAGGCCATTAATTCCCAACTATTTAATTCCATAAATTCTTCATAGAGGAATCCAGAAGTACCTCTGGATCAAAATTTAAATAATCTACATTCATTTTGGACCAAGAAAAGTGAGTCATCTTCCTCTTTCCAGGCTTGCAAGATGATCCCCAGTTTGCAGCTTAAACATCTAGATGAGTCCTGGGGAAATGACTTGGGGAGCAGGTAACGTTGAAAATGTCCTGATTCAGAGCCCAAGGAGAGACTTCCATTGACCTAACTGGGGTTTGGATCAGAGGCTGCAAGAGCATGGTTCAGCTTTGAATTTGAGACCTACATAAAATACAGAAAAAAATCCCAAACCTTGGATAGTTTTCTGATACAGCAAAGAAGTTATACTGCTGGATGAGAGTGCACATCATTTCAGTGAAGTCAGGTTAAAAAATCATTCAGAAAGTTGGATTAACTCCATCAACACAGGAATCGATTGAAGGGATTGCAGTAAAAACTGGTGCTGCTCTCTTCATAAACAATCAGTCAGTGACTGTTATGGTGACTGAAGTGGCTCCCAGGTTCTGGGCACGTTATGGGTAGTAAATGAACTCCATTTTATTCTGGGGGGTGGGCTTAATGAAGAAAATGTCTGGGGAAGAGATTAAAGTAGTAAGACAACAGTGGGGGCACAGGGCTATTTCAGTGGTTTAATATAAGTTATGAGTGTTTTTTTCATAAATTGGAAAGCCTGTCTCCCTGGCTGTGGAGGCAAGCAGAACCAAACGCTTGGACAGGGCACACCGTGGCTCCTTGTAGCTGCTATGCCCAGATTTCTGCTTTGCAGAGGTGCAGCAAAGACAAGAGGATGAGTGGGTGTTGGTGTCCTGTCCAGGTGAGTTGGGATATCCAGCCAGACCCAGAAATCTGGGAGTTTTCCCAGGCTGTCTCCACAGGGAGACAGAACTCTTGCTCCAGGTTGCACAAGGAGTCCATGGTAAAGCAGACTTCTTGATCCTAAACCAGTGTCCAGACAACCAGCTTTACATGGTGTTGGGAGAGCATGCCAGGCACAGAGGGCAGCATCTGGAGTGGGTGAAGGAAGCAACCATCAAGGGTAATGCTAAGCAGACAAAGGGCCATTTACTAATTCAATCTCCAACCTGTAAATGCTGTCGCAACAGCATGTGCCTTAATCATATTAAAAAAATTGCACTTCTGCTTCCAAAATCAATTTCATGGAGATGTTGCCTCCATAATATACAGGGCTAGATCCTCAATAAGGTAATCAGCAGAGTTGTGTTGAGTTTGGAGAAGATGTAATGATTCATATTTGCTGGGGAGCTGATGCTCAATCATGGAATGTTGAGACAAGAGAAAACGTTCAGCTGTGATGACTGAGCAGCATCTTGACCATGAACCAGCTTATTTTCTGGGGAGTTGGGTGAAATATGGCCTCTGTGCAGAGAGGTGGCATCTGTCATAGACAGTAATGAAATCCCATGTGACCTTTAGTTTGAAGGTTTAAATGGAATAAAAATGGTGCATAGAAGTTAATTTTATGAGTAAGACTTGGTATGTTTAGAACACAGTGGGCTCAAATCATAAATGTGTAAAGACTAAATAAAAATGAAATACCTATTGCAAAAGTAAAAGGTCTTTTTGTATCATAAAAGGGCACCTACTGCATATACAGAGTAGAGGGGAAAAAAGCCATCATTATCTTTTTTCCATTAACAAATGGCTGCATTTTACTGTAGGTCTTTCTAGGAGCAGGAAGCTCATCCCAAGGTGAATAGTAATTTTCTTCAGGGTGCATCTGCTGGTGTATAGAGGGAGGAGTAGCTGCTGCCCCCCCAGTTGCCACCCCAGCTGGGATTTCACAGCCTGGCAGTAGTTCTCCAGGGACAGCAGTGAGCCAGCATGTGCAGCAAGTGTTTGAAGGGGGGATTAAAGCACATCATAAAAGTTTGCAGCCAGAAGCAAGAGAGGAATGTTTTCATGAGACATCCGTAGGTTATGCACACTGGGTGTGCAGGCAGCTATTAAATAAAAGGCAGAGAGAAAAGGCAGTCACAAAATACAGGAAACCAAGTTTATTTCTTCTTGATAAGCCCAGTAAGCAGTGAGGCAGCGGCCCAGGTGAAATCCTCATCTCCCTTCCCTTGTGTCAAACATCCAGGTTGGTTCCTGCTGTAGGTCCACCATTCCTGGGTGACAGGTAATGACAAGCCAGTGGTGGCTGACAGCTTTTAAAGGGATGTGTGTGACCAGCTGTGGGAGTTGCTTCTGGTCCCCATTGGGAGATGGGGTTAGTGCACAACTACGTGGCCAGGAAACCATGAGATCTATGGCTATTACTTGAACTTGGCTTGAAGGAAACAGACCTGGTTTAAACTGCCAAGGTCAGCTCATCAGCTTGGCAACTGAGAGAAGAAAATTTACTGCGGCTGTGCCAATATAAAGGACCTACTCCTGATTTTATGAACATTTATAGGCTGGGTTTTGGAGCAGTCTGCTTAGACCAATAGCTGTCTGAGCTTGAAATAAAGGGACAGGAAATTTGGGTCTTGCTTTCAATATCACTGTTCCTCGTGGGATAGCTGGGAGTACAGCTGAACAACACAGCTTTAACTTCCTCCGCTCCAAATTATTTCTTTTTTGTTTCATGAGGGTTTAGATTGTAGTTATCCCTTGATATAAAGTGTGCCTCACTAACTAGTGGTTTTGTACTGTACAGCACAAGGTAGGGGAGCACATGACTAAACAGAGGACAAAGAATTGTTCAAAATGGCTGAGTACTAAAAACCTCTCCAGCCGTGACAGTATGTACTCATTTGAGGTTTTTCAAGCTGTTAAATATTTTTCAATTCAGTATTTTTATTGGTTTGTCCT
>VYXD01016843.1:314938-326294 GCA_013397195.1 Hylia prasina | reverse complement strand
AAGGGAAGGAAGGGAAGGAAGGGCATTTCTGCTCTGTGGGAGCTGGTGGTGCTCACATTTCTCCCGCCCTGCTGTGGATGTGAGGTTTTATGAGCCCTCTCCATCCCACCTTCACCAGGGCCACTTTCCTGGCCCAAATGTGCTCTACCAGGAATCAGCAGAAGCCAAGCAAGGAGACAAAGGCAGCCTGTAGCTTATGGCTGTTGTTTAGGTCAATAATGTATTGATTACAATTGTGTGGGCTAAAAGCTTGACCTTTTAAAGGGCAGTTGGCACCTGTGAGATTTGATTTAGGAGAAAGAAAATAATTTAATTTTCACTTCATGTTTCAGCTGGGAGAAACTGGCAAGAATGCTTTTGGTGGGGAGGGGAAGGTGAGGGTTTTTCCTGGAGCCGTCACAGGCTGGAGCTTCATTTCAGGGTGAGAGCAGCTCCCTTGGTTGTCTCTGCTCCACTGCTCCCCACGCAGAAACATGGACAGGACACAAGGCACTAAGTGGAACATTTATTCCAAAGCTCAGCCCAGTAAACATAAGATACTGAATATCCCACATCAAGGTATGACAGCTTTCCCCCCTCTAGGAACAGCCTGACCAACAAAACAACACACAAGGCTGTTTTTAGGAAAACCCCCACATTTTTAGGCCTTCAAGCACCTGTTGTGTAAGAAGCTTTGAATCTCTGGACATGGTTCTGCCCAAGTGGTTTGTTCCCGTTATTCTCAAGCTGATACAGTCCTTAAAAACAGGGACAGACAGCTCTGAGCACCCCTGGCCCCCTCCACCCCAAGCCCCACTTCCAGCAGGATCCATGGAGGGGGGGCACTGCAGACTGGATGCAGGAGCTGTGCTGGGAGAGGGGATGGACCCTGAACACAGCTCCAGGGACAAAAATAGAAGCAGCAGGCCAGGGACAGCTGTTCCTAGTTTAAATTGCCAGTTTTTAATAAGCGGTTTTGCTCTTTGAAAAGCGTTTTTTTGTCATTTCATAAATAAGAGGAGGAGCCAGGGCAGCATCATCGGGACGTCACCTACTTTGTCACTGCTCCTCTCTGGATCCTCAATTTTCCCTTGGTGCCATCACATTCAGGGCTTTCAGCAGCACAAAGTGACTGCAAGGAAGACTGAAGTCTGCCATTTCGTTTGCCAAGACATCTGGCAAAAACATTATGTACAGCTGAACATTTCATCACGTCTGCCAAGACATATTCATTTTGGATTAATTTTAAGACAGTTTTTAAAGTGATGATGAAGGATTATGCCGTGTGCTTCAGCAGCATTAAAAAAGAAAAAAAATCATCTCTCCTCTTTAAATCTCTCATTCAAATTGTCCCAGTTTGGCATCTCCACGGCGTATTGGATTCGTGATCTGGAGGGATTCACTGATAGTGACATTTTCATTTATCTGAGTGCGTGTAAGGGCTGTCACAGTCCATGGGTAGTAGCAGAGCCTCCACCACCAAACACAGCTCCTCGGAGTAATTCATTTGCAAGCAGGCAGCACAGCCCTCCCATCCGAAATGCATCCACCCAGCAATAACCAGCATTGATGATTGAATGATTACAAGCTGTAATCTCAGCTGGAACCTCTCAGTTCGGGGTTAACTGCCCTCAAAATGCAAAGCATTTCTACAGCATTGCTCCAGGGACATCCCTGGTATTCCCAGTGAAGGGGTGCCAAAATCTGTACTCAGGGGCTTGCAAAGGAGGGATGTAGCTCATGGGTTGGTGCTTTTGAGAAAGCCCAAGCAACTCTGCAGCTATTTCCATGGCTCCATCAATTTCTGTGGGCACCCTGTGCCAGGGCCTGCCCACCCTCCCAGACACCAATTCCTGCCCAACATCCCATCTGTCCCTGCCCTCTGGCACTGGGAAGCCATTCCCTGTGTCCTGGCCCTGCAGGCCTTGTCCCCAGTCCCTGTGCAGCTCTCCTGGAGCCCCTTCAGGCCCTGGCAGGGGCTCTCAGCTCTCCCTGGAGCCTTCTCTTGTGCAGCTGAGCACCTCCAGCTCTCTGGCTCCAGAGCAGAAGGGCTCCATCTTTCAACCATCCATCCAAACAAACAGGATGGTGAAGGGAAAAAAAGGGTGTGCCAGGCTGGCTCCAGAGCAGAGGGGCTCCAGCCCTGGGATGTTTAAGTCCCTTCCAACCCAAACACTCTGTAATTCCTTTAAACTATCATCTCCACTGCCCACAGCACCTCCCTGCCCTGTTCCCAAAGTCACAGCAGGAAGTACAGCTCTGCTGCTGGGGTCAGTGGAGGTTGCCTGTGAAACTCCATTGTCTTCAGCTGGCAGAGCTGTTATCAGGCAATGAGCGCCGCTGGTGACTTGTGGTGACGTCTCAGGCAGGAGGATTGGCCTGGAGCACCCCCGGTGATGTCACAGCAGCCCGGGGATGTCCTGCCAACAGACTCCTTCCCCGAAAGTGAAAAGAACAGGGGAAGTCCCAGGCCTGTGATCCTTCCCGAGCCCTGCACACACATCTGAGCGTCATGACTGACCTGTGCAAAGGCACCACCCATGAGTGACTCTCAAGAGTACAAAAGTCAGACTCCCGCTCAAGCCCAGAATAATTCCCAGCCCCGTCCAGTCTAATCCCCACAACCTGTGGCATCCAGGACATCCCGCCCTGACAGGTCAGTCTCTAGGTCAGCTCTCACCCTGCTGAGAGCTCACAGCCACCACGGCTTCTGCCAGGACATGTCCAGAGCTGAGGCTTCAGAATCCAGGGCCTCAGGACAAGGCTCTCAGATGTGCAGCTATTACCTGAAGCACTGCTTGTTGTTAGCAGCACCAAACAATAAATATGATAGTAGTAACTCCCTCACACCCCAAAATTAACAATGAATCAAACACAAAAGAAGCTGGGATGTTGAATTTTACAGTGTTGCCAGTACCAATGGTACAAATTTTTATGTACGGCGGCCAGAGGAAATGGGTAGAAATGGGAAAGGATTTGTAATGGTCAGGTGATTCTAGGAAGTGCAATCATATAGAAAACTCCTGCTCTTCCAAGCACAGAAGGTGGAGTTTTTGCAGACCAAGCCCAATCAATTACGAGAGAGCCTGAGGCTGACTAAATATGAGATTTGACCTTTACTTGGCTGGATTAGACAACATATGCAATGATAAAACCAGTAGAAAAGGTTGTATAAAATCTTTAGAGCTTCCAAAGAAGGGAGGGGAGTTGTTTGCTTCTTCCTTTCCTGTTTAACTGGTAGATCAACAATCTAGTGGCACGTACAAAACAGCTTGGGGTTTTTTTTCCCCTGTATCTTGCCAATACTCTTTGGTTTCAGGCTATTAGGGTCAAGAAAAGCCAAGAAATCTAGCAGGTTTTTGGACTTCCTTTGCCAAAGTGAATGATGCCCAATGCATTTATGTCTTCCAACCCCTCCCATATCACTTTCACAGCAAGATCTGAGTTTCATTCTATTGCCTGAGGGAGGAGGATTTCTGTCTCACCAGGGACACATGCATGAGGCTCCACAAGTCTCACTTCACCAACAACTTACACAGCAGCTGGGTTTCCTACCTGTCTGGGCTCCTGGAAGGGATGGTCCTCTGAGAGACCTGCCCTCTCCTCCCCAGCCCTGAAGTGATGATTTCCCTCTCCAGCTGCTCAGGGAGCCCAGGCAGGCAGTGACACCAGTGATCAGCACCCAGAGCAGGAATATCATAATAGAATCTCAGAATGGTGTGGGCTGGGAGGGACCTTAAAACTCATCCCACCCCCACCCCTGCCATGGGCAGGGACACCTTCCACTGTCCCAGGCTGCTCCAAGCCCTGTCCAGCCTGGCCAGGGACACTGCCAGCGATCCAGGGGCAGCCACAGCTGCTCTGGGCACCCTGTGCCAGGGCCTGCCCACCCTCCCAGACACCAATTCCTGCCCAACATCCCATCTGTCCCTGCCCTCTGGCACTGGGAAACCATTCCCTGCGTTCTTTCCTTCCAGGCCCTTTTCCAAAGTCTCTCTCCAGGTGTCCTGTCAGTACCTTCAGGAAGGCCACAGTAAGGTCACCCTAAATATGAGCATGGTCAGGTGAAGGTCCTGGTGCAACACCCATCCCACACCCCAAAACCAGGGACAGCATCAGCAGAAATGGACAGGAAAGAGAAGCTGAGGGTGCAGGGACACGCCAGGTCTGGTCTTGTGTGGACAACCCTGTCCCTCCTCTGCTTCCCCCCATGACTGCACATTCCCACTGCCCCTCCAGGCCATGGCCACTGCGACCATTGCAGCTGAGCTGCCAAGAGGTGACATTCCACGTGACACTGCAGCGTGACATGTTCCTTCTTCTACCAGGCACTGACTTGGACACTGATTTACTTTATACAATAAATAAAATTACATTCTTCTTAATTGCACGTCATGGAGGACATTATAAAACCTCTATCAGGTTGGGCCTGATGACCACGCCAAGACCCGTGACATAAAACACACCACCCTGTATTTTACAGTTGTATCTTTTTTATTTTTGTAATTAGGCATAATAAATCTTTCACACAAAGAAATGAAAAGGATCCCTAAGGTGAAGGAAAAACAGAGTATTTGTGACCGTACCAGACTGCAGATGTCAGGACACCGCCAGGCCCACGTCACGCTCCAGCTCTCGGGAGAGCCAATGGGGCCAGCATGGATTTCTGCCTAAATCTTGGTCTGGCTCTGCTGTTTTGGCTTTAGGTGGTAACTCCAGCTGTTCCAAACCAGCTGGGACCCCGGGGCAGGGCATTTCGTGAAACACAGAAGGAAGTTACGCCATCAGAACAAACCCTCTGCACCTCAGTGTCACCACAACGGGAGGACAGTGAGAGAATTTTCTGTGTGACACCAGTGTTGATTCAGCAGCTGTTCGACCTATTCTATCAGATGTTGCTTTATGTGCCCCTCTCTTGCAGAAAGCCCTTTCACAGACAATTCAGGTTTTCTGCACTCTGACACCTGGCTGGGCAGTGTCTGCCTTGGTGGGGCCTCTCTGATTTTGCTCACCCCGGGGTGTTTAAAACAGATGAACACTGAGCCCAGCAGCTTTAGAATCCACGGTTTAAAAGTGCATCTTCAGACTGACCTTTCCAAATCTGGGCAGCCCTGACTCACAAACACTCTTAGTCTTTTAATAAAGACAAAATTACAAATCACTACAGTAACCAAGAATAGTTATCCCCTTTTGACGTTTGCTCAAAGACCAAAACAAAACAGAATAAATCCAAAATACAGATCAACTTATGTGCAGCTCAGTCATGGTTAATTAATTTCCCCTATTTGCCTAAGGAAACACTGCATCTCCAGTCTTATCGTTGACTTTTCTCAAAAACTTCTGCCATTTCAAAGTCCCAAATGCTCATGGGCTGTATATATCCCTTTGCAGCTATATTTAAATACATTTGGAAAGCTTTTTTTTTTTTGCCTTTTTTTTTTTTTTTTAATAAGCCAGCATTTCCATTTGTGTAGGACTCAAATGGACTTCTGTCTCTAAATAAGCATATAAAAGGAAAGTACAATCTTAGCACATCCTTCAGAGGGACGAAATGGTGCAAGAAATTCTATTTAAAGCCATTCAAAGGACTTTCTGAAAGCAAATGCACCCGATTCCTCAGGTCAACAAACAGAACATGCTGGAGCAGGCAGTGGATACAGAGGGTTGCCTCTCATCTTCAGGAACTAATTCCTCAAAACTGAAGTTTTGGCATGCAATGCACTGGTGACAGTCCCCCACACAGCAGCATGTGGGACGAGGAGAGTGGGTGCACGTGTGTGCAACAGGCATCCCCAAAATATGATCCCCACTTCGAAAAACGAGATTTCTTTCAAAATCACACCACTTCTTCTGCTTTTCCCACTGCTGAAACAGGTATATCAGGAAAGGGCACTTGAAAACAACAAAAAAAGAGAGTAGTATTCTACATTCAGATAAATTTATATTTCTGCCATAAAACTTTAAAAGCCAACAGGAGGTTTTCAACACAGAGCTTTGTTAAGGATCCCCAAAACACACTGTCACCATTACGCACAGGTTTACAGGACAATGGTCTATTTTACAATCTTGTAATTGTTTTCTTTGGACTTTTTTTTTTGTCCCCCTTTCCTTACGCGTCCAATTTCCAGGAACAATTTTGCACAGGAACACAGAAAAACAATTCTGTAAGGGACCTGACTCCGAAAGCAGGTGTTTCTTGCCCTCTGGAGAGTATTTGCCAGTCGAACAACAACAACGAAAGACTTGCTATTGAAAATCCTCCCACAAACATCTAAATCAAGTGTTTTGAATCTGCCTGGGAGCCAACCTGATTAGAGATGCTGCTTGATTAGATCCCTCGGATGACAGTGTAGACAGCAATTTAAGGGCTGCAGCCTTGACAGTGCCACGGAAACGAAGGGCTGTGAGTGAAAACATGGGATTAGGTAACGAACAACCCATGGCAGCATCCAAGAGATCATAAAAAGCTTGACCCAAGGAAGCTGCCTGCTTGAAAGAGCCAAAAATACAAACGCTGCCTCCAAATCAAAGCCTGCCATCTCATTTATCCCGTTAAGTTAGGACGATCAGGTTTGTGGTTGGTAGTAACATCATACCCCATGTGTAAGGCCTCATTTTCATCAAACAAGCTCTAGGTTATGGACTATAAACACAAGGTTGCCTACAAGCCATCAGGGCCGGACAGCAGTCTGTCCCAGCGTGGGGCTGGGCTGGACACTGGCTCTGGGGTCGGAGGGGTCAGTTGGAGGGGGTCAGGTTGGAAGGGGTGCAGAGGTTCGATTCCTGTGAGACGGAGCGGGGCTGGCCTGGGCTGCCCCTCAGCCCGAGTCCATGGTGAAGAGCTGGATGTCACGGGGGTTCCAGTACAGGGCCACGGCGGAGTTGTACACCAGGGACCACACGTAGGGGATGAAGAACTCCTCAGGCTGCTCCTCCTCCACGTACTTGAACTTCAGCTCGGGGAACTTCTGCAACAAGAAGCCAGAGTCCAGTGAGGGAAGGTTTGCATGTCTGCTTGCAAACACACAGCCCACATAAACACTGAAGAAAGAGGTTTGGTGAAAAAAAAATAATGGAAGGAACTAAACCATTAAAACCCAAGGAAAATATTTATAGGATAAAGAGATAATTTATAATTTCTTCTTTGAATCAAATGCTACATTAGCATATTGTATTCAAACCTTTTACTGTTGGTCACAATCCATTTGCCTGTTAACAGATTACACACGTGAATCCTTTACAAAACACAAAGGTCTTAAGGAAAACTAATTTTTAGCAGTGCCTCAAAAGCCTTCTTGCTTGTGCATGTACAGACCTATTTAATGCATTTTTCCTTAAAAAACATTTTGCGATTAATTGTACTCGGCTCCTTAGCAGGAGAATCCTCTGAAAAGGCTGAAAGAATAAACACAGTTTGTGGCATCATACAGTCACAGAATACCCCGAGCTGGAAGGGACCCACAGGATCATCCAGCCCCTGTTCCTGCACAGATGCCCCAACGTCCCACCCTGTGCATCCCTGGCAGTGCTGTCCAAGCTCTCCTGGAGCTCTGGCAGCCTCGGGGCCGTGCCCATTCCCTGGGGAGTTCTGGGCAGTGCCAGCACCCTCTGGGGAAGAACCTTTCCCTGAGATCCCACCTAAACCTCCCTGGCACAGCTCCAGCTGTTCCCTGGGTCCTCTGCCCAGTCACCAGAGAGGAGACAGACAAGCTGCAACCTCAAGTTCCCACTATTCTCATTTTTTCCCTCCCGAAGCAGTGCACACTGCAAACCCACCAGGTTCACTCTTGATAAGTGCGTATTTTGGAAAGAGCTGAGTCTACTTTTGTACTGTGCTCTTCACTGTATCCACTTTTAAATGCTGCCTGTGTCTGAGTTTGGCAGAGTCTCAGGCAAAAGCCGCATTACAATGATCACTGGGGTAAGATAAAACATGACCCATTTTATTATTTATAAGGCTGTGGCTAAGACTAAGAATAAACTCTACCGTGTGACATGAGCAGAACAAGCACAGCAATGGCTAAGGAGCCTCTCTGCCCATTAATAATGAAGGGATTCCCTATCCTATTTCTTGAGCTCAGTGTCCTGTTTCCTTGCCTTAAGGGTACAAGAATTCTGGCTGGATCAGTCTCCTTTGAGGGGGCATTTCCTGGACACTTGGTTTTCAGGGTTAGATACTTAACTTAAACGCTCCCCTGTTATTTGCATTCTTGGAGTCAGAAAACATGGAAACTTGTAGAAAAGTTGTGGAAAACATGGATGTGGCACCTGGGGACATGGGTTAATGGTGGCCTTGGCAGCACTGGGAGAACAGCTGGACTCCAACATCTCGGAGGCCTTTTCCAACCTAAAAGATTCTGCACTATCTCTGTTCAAGGAACTGAGGAAGCTAAAAGGCAAGGTTGTTAAAGGCTCTTCTGTTTGAACTCCTGTTGAGTTCAAAGCCCAGAATCTCAAAGGTACATCAGCAAGTTTAATTTCCTGTGTCAGACACGCAGTTTGTGGTAGAGAACTCTCCCACAGCCATTTTGTGCATCTAAACCACTTTCTACCACCTCTCAACAACCTCTCTTCTCCAAGTCTGTATTGACCAGCCTGTTTAATATTCTGCATCACTTTGGTTTTTTCACTCTTAGGTACCTTACACCCATACTCACCCCCATCTCCCACTTCCTATCTCCCAGCCTACTGCCATGCCAGCTCCCTTCCACTGCATCCTTATCCTCTCTCTTTAGCAGACTTGTCTCTTCTGCACTCACCCACCTTTCCTTTCACACCAGCCTTGTGCAATCCTCCTTTTCACTGACATTCGCTATCCCTTCCCAATTCAGCTCCAAGTTCAAGGCTGTCCCTGTCTTCCCCCTCTGCCACCCCCCAACCAAGCCCTCATGTATGTTTTCATTAGTATTTATTTTTTTTAAAAAAACCCTGACATTCTACTCTGCTTATCCTCAGTGTAATCTTCCCCACTTCCTTCCAAAACTTCCTGGCTTGTGGTCAGTGTAAACAGGAGCACGTTCTGTTCAGCACTGCATCAGCAGAATGAATGGTTCAACCTCATGATTACACCATGCCAACACTTCCAGCCAGAGGAAAGTCTTACACTGCTGCCACTCTTCACCCCAGGGGTGGCTGCACACCAGGGATGCAGCCCATGGTAGCCCTTCTGGGAGGGAAGGGGGAGGGAAGCGATTAAAGATGCTAATTTGAGTTGAATTAAACACAGGCAGCTTTTTTTTTTTTTCACTGTTGGGTCACAGATGTAACTAGTGGCTTTGCAAACATTCGTGGCAGGAGCCTGGGACCATTCTCTCGTGCAGCCTAACAAACATGTTCAGCCTTAAAACAACAGTAGGCAAAATTACATCAGAAATTCCGACAGCTGCATCTGAGATGCTCCAGTCTGACTATCCCATTATCTCTCAACTGGAAGGGCAGCATAAAACAGCTCAGGTAGCATTCATATTTTCAGGCAATAAGCCATGCATCGATTTTATTATTCAGCCTCTCTTCAGGCTGATCGATGTTGCCATTTATTGCCATCGTACTGTAGCAATTTAATAATCAATTTCAGATTAAAGGCCGTAACTCACTGCAGTCAGCCTGGACTCTGACACTCAACATGTGCCTTCAACAGCCTGCGGGGGTATCTTGGAAATGCAGATAAGGAGAATGAGATTTTTAAGGAGAGCAGTAATACACACTGCCACTACATATACACAACTTTGAGTCTATATAAAAAGAATGTAGATAATGGCAGGAGTGATGGATTTTTGATGGTCCACCTGAACAGCAGGCTCAGGACAGTTCAATGCATTGCTGATGAGACATGAAAAATTAGAATTCCAGGCCAGCAATTCAAACCCACATTCTTTAGTGGACTGCAATGACCCACAGCTGTGAGCAGGCAATGTTTTCTCATTCATTTAAAATGAGAAATTTTAGAGGCCCAGCATGGAGAGAACTGCACCAGCATCTTTGGGGTGTGGATGTAGCACTTGGGAATATGGTTTAGTAGTGAGCACAGTGCTTTTGAGTTAATGTTTGAACACAATGATCTTAGAGGGCTTTTCCAACCTCAATGATTCTATGATGTAACTTGCAAGATTAACTGTGGCAGCCATCCACTGTTGAGATAAAAAACTACCCACACTGTTTCACTAACGGGGTATTCACTGAAAACAGAATTTGTTAACAAACAAAATCAAAAGTTTCTTCTTTATGAGAGTGATTTTATAATTATTTGTGACAGCAGGATTTAAACACCATGTAAAAAGCTTGATCAATGCCAAAAAGATTTAAGATATTCAAAAAGCTTTTCAAGATTTTCAGGTGACAATCCAAGGAAGGTTTAAATTCATATTTGTGCCATTTGTCTCATGTATGTCCTGCTTCAAATGAGTGATCAGGAGCCCGGAGCCCTGGCTGTGTTCTGCAGACACACAGGAGGTGCCACTGTAAAGCCATCATGCCACATGGGTCCCAGGGCACTCCCAGCAATAACCCAGCCAGCACTGGTGAGGGCTTTATCATGGTTAACAAAATTCCCAAAGTGGCATGTCAAACCTGCAGTGAATAAATCTATTCTCTTCTACCTTGCTGCTGTTGTGTCCAACTTACTCCTGGAAAGACAAGGCACTCTAGCTGGTGACACTCCAATGAACCTGATTTTTAGCACTACTGAAAAAGAGAGACCGTGCTAAGGCATCTTAAATGGCAATCTTAATGATAGAGGAAAAGCTTTGGCATGGGATGAATCATCCCTTTTTCTTTTCTTCACCATCCTGTTTGTTTGGATGGATGGTTGAAAGATGGAGCCCTTCTGCTCTGGAGCCAGAGAGCTGGAGCTCAGCTGCACAAGAGAAGGCTCCAGGGAGAGCTGAGAGCCCCTGCCAGGGCCTGAAGGGGCTCCAGGAGAGCTGCACAGGGACTGGGGACAAGGCCTGCAGGGCCAGGACACAGGGAATGGCTTCCCAGTGCCAGAGGGCAGGGACAGATGGGATGTTGGGCAGGAATTGGTGTCTGGGAGGGTGGGCAGGCCCTGGCACAGGGTGCCCAGAGCAGCTGTGGCTGCCCCTGGATCCCTGGCAGTGTCCCTGGCCAGGCTGGACAGGGCTTGGAGCAGCCTGGGACAGTGGAAGGTGTCCCTGCCCATGGCAGGGATTGGAATGAGATGAGCTTTAAGGTCTTGCCCAACCCAAACCCTTTTTTGATCCAATATACAACAATGTTCACTATTTAAATTATTGAACTCCTTGCCTTGACATAAATAGGTCCGTTGGAGCTGTTATTTGCATTTCTTTCCACCCCTTACAGGGACAGACAACCCCAGATAGCTTAAAATAAAGCAGCCTCAGAAAGTCCTTGAAAACGTGAG
>VYXD01016843.1:293536-314557 GCA_013397195.1 Hylia prasina | reverse complement strand
GGTTTTTTTTTGGTTTGGTTTCGTTTGGGTTTTTTTCAGTTAACGTTGAGGAAGGGACGATCACGGCCAGCGAGCAGCACCTGGCCCTGCTCCAGGCAGTGCAGTGGCATCTAAGCTACAAGGCTTGAGCCATACATTAAATAAAACATCCCCGTCCCTCCAAATGAGCCCTCAGAGCTGCTCTCAGGCTACAGTCTTATGTCAGTGGATGATCTCCTCTCAGATAATGAAGGCAAGGGCAGATGGAGCTGCTTTAAGAGCAATGTCTTGATGAAAAGCAGCATTCATCAAAGAGATGGGGAAGTCACTGTAGAAAATATAGAAATTAAAGAGATGGATTAATAAAACCTGAGAACCCTCTTTTCCTCGAGTTCTGGTAAGAAACTCTGAAACAGCAATCAAGCACGAGTCAGTATTTTCAAAAGCAGGTGACTCTTTGAGCAGAGAAGTGCTGTTTTCAAAGGAGTTTGAACACATTTGAGAGTCAAATTCATGTGAACTTTACATCAATCCAAAGCTTCAAAGTCTTTCTGAAAATGGGATTTCTCTGTGTTTGAAAAGCTTACCGTGAATCCTGTTTGGTAACCTAATGACTTGATGGCAAATTATGTGTTTCATATTGTTTCTTCTAAATATAGCAGTATTGCCTGCAGAGCATCTGTAGGATTGGACCTCATTAGCAAAATGCATCAAATGGCAAGGGAAAAAAAGAGGGCTCAGGTTCAGCACTGTACCAAGCCTCTGTAATAGGGTCTATAATGAATACACCAGCAAGGATTGCCCCTGCCTTGCACCAAACACACCAATCTGTGAGGATTTGGGGCAGAGGAATGACACCCGTACTTGTTGGTCAAATCCTCAATGCCACTTGGAAATCTGGTCCCCAAAATATCAATCTAAGTCAAATTAATGGCCAACGATCTTGAAAGCAACTCAACAACCATACCTGGTACAGTGTTCATGATATGGATACACAGGTACATAGGAGAACATTGATATATTTGGGTTTTATTTAAATATAAGGACTTGAGTTCTTTAATAGACCACAGTTCGTGGAAGAAAATATCTCAGTGATTGCTCTAAGACTGTGCCTGCAGTGCTTCTCTTTGATTTCAGACAGAAAGTCTGTGTGGCTTTAGTGAAGTGTCTGTATGGGCTACACCACACCTGCCTGATACCATCTTTTTCTCCTCCTCGGGCTCACAGCATAGAGGATGATGGTGGTGAGATGAAGGAAGCAAACAGGAAATGTGCTAGACTAAGTGTGAGCCACACATCTTGTTCAGAGATCTGCCTAAGGAATAGGTGCAAACGGAAAGACAGTGAAGAAAACGGGGCTCAGAGCATGGCAGGGAAGTTGAAAAAGAAATAGAAAACTCAGGCTAATAAGAGGTTCAAAACCATCTCTGCACAAGCTAAAAACAGTATGTATATTACATATTATTTAATAAATATATATTAAATATTTATAATAATGCAACTATGGAAGTTTAAGCAACTACACAAGCTGTAGTAGACAACACCATTGTTCCCAGGGAGTAAAATTCCATAAGACAGGTAACCCACATCCTAATGGGTCACAGTCTTCCAGGTCCAGGAGGGTAGGAGAGTCCATCTACAGAGAGAGAAGTCTTTCAGCAAGTTTCATTGATATGTGATTTCTGTTTTCAGATCACTTTGAGTAAAGGTTTGGTACAACCACAGCTGCAAGAAAATAAATGCTCAGCAGTGAATTTTCAGTGTCAGATGTGAACTACTGCCAGAGGAGCAGACGTGCCTCTGGTCAGAGTTCAGCAATTACTAATTTTTTTATAGAGTACTGAGAAGCCAGGTCATTTTTGGAAAAATCAATCAAACAGCTCTGCCTAGATAATTACTGGTAAAAACACAATGATTTAAATGAGTTAAATATTTGTGGCAAACCTGCCAGGGCACAAAGCTTTGCAGGGTACCATAAGAAGAAGACTGCTTTTCTGCCTGGGGTAGAATGGCAAACAATGAGAGCTTTAAAGTCCTAGAAATTCAGAGATGTAAATACATATATATATTTTTATTTTCCTTCCAGGAAAGGAATATTTCTGATAAACATCAATAGCCCCAAAGTGTGCCATTTTTGTCTCCATACCAGGTTGTTAATCTGTACAGATTCCAAAAGCACTGTATAAAATGTATATATCTGACCTTAGGAGAAGCCCAAGCAGCCACTTCAGGATCTGTTGGGTCCACATCAGGAATGCCTGGATTCTGGGCTACTTCTAGACAGCACAGAAAATAAACTGGACCACTGGTCAGCAGCTATAAAGACAGCCTGGCACAGCTGGGGCTGCTCAGCTGCACAAGAGAAGGCTCCAGGGAGAGCTGAGAGCCCCTGCCAGGGCCTGAAGGGGCTCCAGGAGAGCTGCACAGGGACTGGGGACAAGGCCTGCAGGGCCAGGACACAGGGAATGGCTTCCCAGTGCCAGAGGGCAGGGACAGATGGGATGTTGGGCAGGAATTGGTGTCTGGGAGGGTGGGCAGGCCCTGGCACAGGGTGCCCAGAGCAGCTGTGGCTACCCCTGGATCCCTGGCAGTGTCCCTGGCCAGGCTGGATGGGGATTGGAGCAGCCTGGGACAGTGGAAGGTGTCCCTGCCCATGGCAGGGATCGGAATGCAATGAGCTTTAAGAATGTAATGAGCTTTAAGTTTCCTTCCAACCCAAACTATTCTAGGATTCTGTGAAAACCCCTTAATCCCATAGTTTGAGAAAAAAGGGGATCCCTGCTCAGCTTCAGAGATCCTGTGTCTACCTGGAGAAATTTTGGAATGGGAGGAAAACATTACCCAGAAGAAAGACTGAACCGAATCTATGTATTGCAAACTGTTAAGTATCATTAATCTCTGCAGATATTTTATGCATTATACATTTATAGTCACCAGTTCAAGGATTTACAGATCTTATTAGAATTTGCTTCCCTGGTCAGCACTGTTGTCTTTACCATGTTGTCTAGATGGACACAGACCTTTCCAGAACATCTCCAAGAGGACTGCTCAACAGCCAGAAGCCAGACTTGTTGTCAGACCATGGAGACAGAAAACAACAGGAACACTACGAGGACATTTGCAACACTGCAGAAAATACAATATATTTTGGCTTTACCAAATGAAAAGAGATTGATGTGTGTAATTACACTTGAAGCATGAGAAGGAGGCAGGATGTGTAAATGAGGTACCATCAACAAAAAAATAGAACTTTCATCCACTTCAGGGCTTAGCCTGAAAGAACAGCAATTCTCAGAAAATGCAGTGGCCTTTTAGAAGAAAGAACATAGGTTTGAGCAAAAAATGAACAACCTCAGAACGACAACAATTCAAACAAGGGACATCTTTTACATCAAAAAAAACCTGACCAAGAAGAGAGTTAAACACATGGAATGAACAAAGCTACTGACCCAACTGACAGAAAGAGTTCTGCTCCTGACCTTGCTCGAGCACTTGTTTTTTACATACACTGACCACTCAGATAAATAAGTAAAATCCTTTGTGTGCTTTTGAATTTAGGGAATTAAAATCTGAAAAACAGAATAATCCCTGAACCCATTTCTCAGTGGCATTAAAGGGCACCAAAGCACAAATGGGGATGAGTCTATTAACTCACAAAACTTTTATGGATATGAAGCAAACATATAAGCCTTTCCTACCATGGGATTTGCAGAAAATGCACATTTCATAACAGTAGTCCCTATTTTTACCACTGGTAAGGAAGATGCAAATGAGTTTAAGCCCTAGCTTCCTGTGCTTCAGCTTGCAAGCCATCCCTCTCTAGATTAATGTGCAAGGCTTTACACAACCATGAAAAACAGTATGTTTTCAGCAACCATTTTTGTTAAAACTAAAGTGAGTTTAGAAATCACTAATTCACTGACACCTTTATATGGAAGACTTATAGACCTGCTAATAAAAGGTTACAAGATTAGAACTAGATTTTGGATGCCTCAGCTCACAGTTAAGACTATGATGCTTTAGCAGTACCCTCAAAGAAGGGCTTAGAAATAGATAAATTTCCAAAGTCTGAGAATTAAACCCTGCACCTCATGTAGACCTTCCAAACTCCAAAATACCACTCACTTGCCAAACAAAGCCGATTCAAGGCCGAATTTTTTCTTTCCAGAATTTTATCACTGAGATTTGAGCAACCTGGAAGATGTTCCTGCTCTTGGCAGGGGGTTGGAACAAGCTGAGCTTTAAGGTCCCTTCCAGTTGACAATATTCAGTGATTCTACGATTCTGCCACTTTTCAAGTGTGCAAAAGGTAAAGTTTAAGAAATTGGCAGCAATAAATCAGTTGGGAACTAAATCTCATGAGGAACAGCTCTTTGAAGGTCTCCAACTGGGCAAAAGCTCAAGTTGTCCTAAGTCCATACATGCACACACACTGTTTGGATTACTCTGCAGAGGAGAGAAAATGCCTTTATGCAGACCAGGAAGCAAGAGAAGGCAGGGGAAGATCATCTCTGCAGTCAACCAGATCTGAAGAAGATAACCATCCCTGGAGAGATTGAAAAGCCGTGTGGATGTGGCTCTTGGGGACATGGATCAGTGGTGGCTTTGGCAGTGCTGTGGGAATTGGATGTGATGGTCTTAGAGAACTTTCCCAACCCAGATGATTTTGTGATCTGTGAGACCCTGAGATGCTTGCTCCCTCCAGAAAAAAATCATGGTGCTCTCAGAGCCCCAGTATCACCTGGTCAGTGGGGAAACCCTTATATGAAACAAAAAAGGCTTTTTATGGCTCACGACTTGCCAAAAACCAAAATAGTTCTTCCCAGGCAATTTGATTATTTGCAAGAATATGGAAGAACTCAAAGGAGGGTGAGATAGGGGTGGGAAAGGCAAAGTCTCTTCTTGGAGATATTGTAAGTGGAGGCAGTAGAGAAGAATTAAGTTGTGTATCTGGACAAAGTCTGCTTTAACTTCTGGATAAAAATGACAGATCTATATTCCCTTCTTCAGCCTTTTTTTAAAAAACAAAGCAAATATTATAAAGCCCAACAATATTCCACTTCTCACGTCAGAGACAACCATCTGCTAATTATTTTCTGAGAAGCAAGTTACACACTTTTAATTGATATAATTTACTGAACTTTTTTTAACAATCAGGAAAAACTCACTGGAAAGGATTTAAAAGGGCCCACAAAGTGCATGAATGATGGAAGCTTTGGAGAAAATAACCCTGCTGAAAAATGAATGCACACTAATATGTGTAGTAATACATTGAAAGATATGGAGAATCTGCTCTAGACAAATCTTAGAGCCAATTATATATTTTACATTTCAAACAACAAGTGCTACTGTTTAAACCAGAGCAGTTGTTTTGTCTTTGATAGCAGACTAGTCTAAAATACAAGGAATGTTGTTTATCATGGAAATGCTTTGTGCTTCTGATAACATCACGGGATGGCTGCCCCACCTAGGCTAGGCAGCATCCCACCGTCCTGAAACAAACCCCAGATAAAGTTCTCCCTGCTGCCCGACTTCTACTCCCACCAAAGATCCAACTGTTGTGCAAAGAAAAATCTCACCATGGTGTGCAGCACACAGTCAGCAACACGAAACGAACAGAAGGTGATGGATACACTTGTGACCATGAAGGAAACTACTGAACTTTAAGAACATGACCCACACTTTCACGTTTTGGTAAGGCACTGCAGCCTTGATCACTCCGGCACTCTGCCTTGACGCCAGAGGGATGCACCTCAGGACATTGCCTTGTGTGGACAATAGACATATCCTGACCCAGTAATATGTAACTATTACCCTTTTCTCACTCTTTTTTTTCCCCCCATGGAATTGTCATGCCCAGGGTTAGATTTTTCTTCCTCCCCTCTGGAGAAGGAGCTGGAGATTTTGTCATCTGACTTGGTCCCACACTGCACTTGCTGATGGAGACTGTGACCCAACTATGGAGTTTGCAGCACTCACACCTCTGCTCTTCAGCATCTGAGCTGGAAAGGGACTCAAGCACAGTGACAGTATAAACCCCACTAATTTCACAGTTTTAGGATTTTTCCTTTTGCAAACTACTATATGACCTTCCTCTGCTCTAATACAGTCTTGGGATAATCCAGCAGAACCACAAAGGACTGAGAGGTCAAAATGCTGTTTTCATCTGCCTGTTCCTTTCACCCCAAATCTAGAGTTACTACCATGTCACAGTTGTTTTGTTTCCTCTTTTATTTGTGTAGAACATATTCCCCCAACACAAAAGGTGGCAGGAGAAGAGCACAGTGATTCAGTTTGCATACTTTTCCAGTGATGAGGTCCCAGACATGCTTTCACTATATACTGGTTCAACGCTGCCTCCAAAACATCCCACCAAGCCAAAAAGAACATTCCTTTGGACAACTGGGACCACTCTCCTCTCCGTTATCACTGTACAAGGGTTGATGCACTGCCTAGGCCTTGGCTTCATGCATCAACCAGAGAGACAAGGTCCATTCTCCCAGCTGAGCTTAACACCTTTGATTTGCGTCCTGGGGGCTGGCATTTACAGCACGTTTCCTGGTGTGGGGGGCTCCTGGAAGGTCGTTAGAGAAGGTTTGAGTTTTCCTTCACGGCAGCCACAGAGCCGAGGCCGACATCCTGCCCCGGTCCCTCCCACCCAGCGCGGCGGTGGGGCCACATGCCAAGCCCAAACATCCTCCCCCACCCCCAGCGCCCGCGGAGGAAGACCTCCTCTTGATTTTGTACTTCTTAATCTGAGAGAGCCAGGCCTGTAAATATTACAAAAAAAATTATAACAATGACTTAAGAACGGAGACAGACTCGCTGTCACCAACTGTTAACTCTCAGATCAGGGCAGCCTAGGAAGTGGACCCTTATCTGCCTGAAGCTCAGGACGTGCTGACTAACACCCCATTGAGTCGGCAGACCTTTGGCTCCCTAATCTCCCCAAACTGGAAAATGTACACCCCAGTGGACATACTCCCTTCTTAAGTATTTCAAGCTTCTGCAAAAAGACAGATTGTGCTGCAAGATGAGCAGTGCTGCCCCGCTGCATGCAGGAAATCTCATTTATTTGTCTTGAGGAGTGAAATGTCAAGTGACAGTAAAAACCTTTCCAGCCACAGCACACAGTGCCAGACTGCAGCCTTATCTCTGCCAGGACTGCCAGCCAAGGAGCTGGTGCCAATGTGTACATTTACACAGTTATTCTGTGATTGTGGACTTTACAGCTTTATATTAAAAAAAAAATTGCTCTAATGCTAAGAGTCCTGCGAAGACAAACCAAAATCAGGGGAGGGGAGAGGTGTTGACCTCAACAAATAACCAGGATGCCTTTTCTGAAATGTATTTTTAGGTTGCTCATTCTGTACTATATTTTATTCCATATTCCAGTATATTCATGAAAGTTGTGATAGCAAGTTCAAATTAGGTATTGAAAACACGCCTTTATCAATGATAGAGACAAGCAGTGTGCAGAAAGGAGAAAGGGCAAGGAGGAGCAGGACAAGGATTCCTTCAAGGTATTAAGACATCTTTACAAATCTTGAACCTGGCCAACAGAGAAATCTCCTTGACTGTCTGAGTACAGGTAGTCAGGAGCTGACTGCAACCAAAAGGGATCTGTAGGCTTGGTATCACCCTGCAGCCACCAGTTAAAAAAAGAGCACTCTCCTATAGTTAAACTGCATTTTTTTCCTAATGCAAACAATCACCTCGATCCGAAAAAGGGCCCCAAGTGAGCTGCTGTTTCAATAATGGATGAAAATTACTTGTGTTTTCTGTTTCACTATGCTTTAGATGCAGCATTTCCAGATTTGTTTGCCTTCACTGGCACTTCACTTATTAAGACTTATTCTGGTAAAGACTGTCTTTAGGACATGAATCAAACGTTTCTAGAGAACTCCCCACCTCAGGCTGGGGAATTCTTTCATAAATGCTAGTATGTTCCTTTGTTATTGAACATATCTGCCCCTTCCTCTTTGTCCATTCAGGCCTGCATTGTTGACCCTGGTGACAACAATCAGGCTTTGCTGGTCTAAGCTCAGGAGGATGGAGCTTGGCAAGTCCTGGTGGGGCTGATAAGCATCAGGAATTCAAATAAAGTTTTGCAGCCTTATTCTGTGCTCGGAACTACAAGGCACCACTTGGATCTTGTGGGTCTCACATCAAGGACCACATGTAAGTTTAAGGCCTATGCTCTTCCCTCCACAGACACAATATTTCCTTCTATATTTTGGAGCTGCCAGTCTCCCATAGACTCGAGGGACCTTCCCTCAGTGAACTGTCCTGAACTATCCTGCCTCTGGTTTCTCATCTATAAAAACAATCTTTGCTGTGGTTTTTGATAGCTCACATGCTGCTGTGAAGGAAGGGAAATCTTCCTTGTGGAGCTTTGGATGCTGCTGCTACAGCATCATCAAGGTGGGAAATTCTCACCCCACTGCAATACTGCCTGTCCTCAAGCCCCAGCTCATGAGCCACAGGTTGCTCTCCCTGCAGTTCAAACATCAGAGCAATGGCTGTAAACTGCCAGAGGGCAGGGTTAAATGGGATATTAGGAAGAAATTTTTGGCTGTGAGGGTGCTGAGGCCCTGGCACAGGCTGCCCAGAGCAGCTGTGGCTGCCTCTGGATCCCTGGAGGAGTTTAAAAGCCATGTGGATGTGGCACCTGGGGGGACATGGGTCTGTGGTGGCCTTGGCAGTGCTGGGGAATGATTGGACACAATGGTCTTTTCCAACTTATAGGGCAAGGAAAATACCTGGGCAGAGCAGAGCATAGTAGGGTTTGTTAAGGCACAAGAGTCAACAGGAGGACAGTCAAGAAAAATCAGCCTTTGTTTGTGAGATCAACAGATTGTGGGTTTAACATAAAACCTTATCATAAACCTAGCCTAAATCCACATGGATTTAAGATTCAATACCATCATCTGATACTCCAGAACATCTACAGCTACAAAAAAGGCAAGGTGGTCTAAACCAGCTGCCCTCCAAGTCTTCACACTGGAGTCCTCAGCAGTGATGATGATAGACATGAGAAAACCCCTGCCTGGCCAGGAAAAAGCTATTTCCATCTCTAATCATCCTCGGCAGGAACAAACAACCTGCAAATCAACTGGAGAGAAGCTTTACCAAAGGTTGTGACAAAATTAACTCTATGGGAATGCAGCGGACACAGCCATCAGCTGACAAAGTACATCTTTTCCTCATTCTCACTTCTTGCTGCAGTTGCTGTAAACATACAAGACATTCCTCTGATTTATGCATTTAATTAGAAGATATCTGTAACATTCCTGCTGTTTACATTTAACCCAACACTGCAATGAAAGCTGTAATTTTGTCTGGGATTTATATTCTGTGCTCAAACTTATTTTGATTCCTTGATTTAAACATACACACAGAAGTGAAAATGTGTCAAAATCATGAAAATGGAAGAGATTATACTCCATTATCTAGTTCATCTGTCATCCAGGGCAAAAATTTTCTGAGGACTGTTTCTCTCAATCTGCCACATGTTATGCAAACTTAATTCAAAAGACTAATTCAGAAAAGACAGCAAAACCTTAAAAGTGGAAGAGCAATTGAATCAGTGTAATTAGAAGTTACATGATTTTTTTCTCCCTTTATCTTGTATTTAGTTGTCATAACTCATTGAATTTTGCACCTTTTGGGATAAAGTTGTTGGTCTCTGACACATTACTTTACATTTTAGTTTAAAAGTGGTTAATAGTTTGGGGTTTTTTAATTAATGGAGAGGGGATAATGTGGGACTTTATTAATCAAAGAAATGAATAAATGCATTTTAAATGCAACTTTTTATACTTTTTATGTACTCTGCCTACACTGAAGGTTTGCAGTAGAAAAGGAACACATGGGTTGGAAATAGCTTTCAACTGAGCACGGGAAGAAAGGGGTCAGGGCATTTCAGTGTAATTTTATTTTGACCAAAGTTGCAAGACATTTGGAAATAACACATCATGCAAATGCAGTGCATTTGGCAGTGGACTTTTCATTGGACTCACAACATATGCAATGGAGAGAGGGGAGGCTGCACAACACATGTGAAGCAGATTTAGTCACAGCAAAAAATGTAGTAAAAGCATAGGGAGGCTTTCTAGGGAGGGAAACTTGGGGAATGTTATTCAGCTTGAGCAATTGTACAGCTCTGAAGTGTGCAGGGGCTGGGCTCTGGCTGAGAGCCCTCCTGTAAGATGTGTTGGACAGGGAGTTTTGGGCTGCTCATGAGTGTGGGGCTCCTGCCAATCTCCTGCAAAGCCAAAGCTCTGCAGCTTTGGGCAGGGAAGCTCCTCTGTGCTCTCCTTCAGAAAAAATGGGATCATCGTTGAAGGTTAACAGAGTTCAAATGATGTGGCAGGCCAGCAGTTAGCAGAATAGAAGTAGCTTTGAAAAATGTACACGTGCAGAGAGTTGTTTACGCAGGTCAGAGCTCTGTTTCCATGGGGAAGCAACTTGGAAACCCTCACAGCTTTCTCATCCTCCTGTTTCTCCAGAGCTTGCTTTCTGCCTTGTACCTGGTATCCCTTTTTTGTAGCAGCTTCCTTAAACCAATTAAATCACTCTAACGTATCTGGTGTCAAACAATAGACACACAGACTGCTTCACGTTTGAATCTGTGTAAAGTTTAAATTCTTCTGCTCAAAGTCTCTCACTTGTGCCCTTCCTTCTTATAAAGTAAGAGAATCAGAATTGTAGAATGGTTTGGATTTGAAGAGGCCTGAAAGTTTCTCCCATTCCACCCCTGCCATGGGCAGGGACAACTTCCACCATCCCAGGTTGCTCCAAGCCCTGCCCAGCCTGGCCTTGGACACTGCCACGGATCCAGGGGCAGCCACAGCTGCTCTGGGGAACCTTGTGTCAGGCCCTCACCACCCGCACAGTCAATAATTCCTCCCTAATATTTATTCTAAACATTCTTCCTCTAGTTCAAATTACCCTATCTTTCTAAGTGGCACTGAAAACTCAAATTTCAGGACTACTTCTTTATTTTTAAATTGCACACCTAAGTTAAAATAGATGCACAGACAGCCAATGCAGCATATCAAGAGCTCACATGGAAAAATCAGAGCTTATTGCTACCCTCTCTGGTTATTCCACACTGCAATGAAAAGCTAGACTTCAGCTGTGCATAAAGAAATATTTGACTGTTCTCTTTTGGCAATCCATGCTCCCTTTAGTGACTGGAATTTGCATGTCATCTGCTGCCCCTTCCCCTCCACAAAGCTTGCAGAGCACCTAACATCAGCCTCTCACCATTTACTGCCTTGTGCAAGGATGCTCTGCCATATGGACAGCAACAAGATACATCCCTCATCACTGATAACAGATAGAAAATGTCCCCAGTTACATTATTTTCCCCCAAAACTTCACTCTTAACAGCAATGGTGTCTGCTCATCACAGCCCAAGAGTGTCCTCATGGCTGAGAACCGGCGGTGGCACCTTTCACTGGATGTGAGATGAAGATGCTGAAAGAGTCCCTCTCATCCTGACTGTGTCACCAGAAGAGCACAACCAGATTCTTCTGATCTCAGGAAGGAGAAGGTCTTTGCCGTAGACTTCCCTTGTGTCCCTTACAGAAATATTTTTCTGCTCTCTACAGGTAGCATAAAGAATTACATAATTATTTCATAGAGTCATAGAATCCCAGAATGGTGTGGGAGGGACCTTCAAAGCTCATCCAGTTCCACCCACTGCCATGGGCAGGGACACCTTCAACTATCCCAGGTTGCTCCAAGTCCTGTCCACTTGGACACTTTGAGGGATGGAGCATCCTTCACCTCCCCTGTGTACCACTACTTTATCACCTCCATCATAAAAAGTTTCTTCCTTATACCTTACTCTGAATCTACCTTCTTTTAGTTTAAAACTTTTACCCTTGTCTTGAGCAAAAAAAGAAACAAAACCTCCTTTAACACCTCTTGTTACAAGACACTATCCCATCTTCTAAAGCTTTTGCTGCATTCATGCATGTAACTGCATGAATTTTCATCTATTGCCTTAATGGGAGCTAGTTAATTACAACCCACAGAGTTCCACAGCCAAGGCTGAGGCATTATTCAGCTCAGCTGGGTACAGGGCTGTGACTGCAGTTACAGCCCTGCAGAGTGGTGAAGGGAATTCAAGTGATGGCAAGGTGAAGACAACCACGGGAGAGAAATAGTGAACTCATGCACTGCTGATCCACCTGCTGCTAGAATTGGTGTATTTTCCCTTTTCCATTTTTACTGTTTTGAAGTATTAAGTCTCAGAATCACAGCAGATATTACTGTATTAATGTTATTACATTTGCATTTATATAAATCAATTGTTACTGTTAGTCCATGGTAGTCCTGGCTGAACAGGTAGGACCTTGTTGTCTGCACATTTTTGTTTAAACTATTTTTTTTTCTTCTTCTTCTTTTTTTTTTTTTTTAAACTGGTTTGGGATAGCCAAAACACTGCCCAGCTTTCTGTGGGAAACTGACCTGCATAACAATATTATGGAATAGCTCTTTGGAAGCAGCTATGGCAACTCCAGGATAAGGTGATTTCATTCCAGTGCAATTGTTGAGCTTTGCAAAGAAAGCAATGACTTGGGAATGAAGTGACTGAATCCAGAATGCAGCTTCCAGAAGATAACTGGAATGATCTTCAGGGGTGGAGGGGACAGACATTAAGCCTCCATGTAAACATTAGTCTCCATGCAGACATTAGCTTGGGAATAGGAGTGTCCTGTGCTAGCCCACCCTTCATCCTCATCTTGGCCAATGCATCTCATTCCTGAACTGCAGAATCACTGTACTCCAGTCACTCATGCAGGCACCACCCTTCCAAGCTACCTTGGATTCTTGTGTAATACCCATCTCTGATGCATTCCCTCATCCTGGAATGAAATGTGCTTCCTTGGATTTCCGTAAGGTAAACAAGCCTTCTGTATGAACAGGATGCATCTTTCCTAGAGAACTGTAGCCTAACTACAAGTAAGATGTAAAGGAGAGAATAAAAACAGATAATATATTTGATTTTAAAACTACAACCGTCACCATAACCCTGATGTCAGTGAAACCCTCGCCAGTGCTTCTGAGAACCCGACATATAAAGCTTTCCTACATTACATTTGCATTTATTTCATTGAGTTTTACCACCTGTTACTCCAAAATAGTCATTTTCAGCCAGTCCTTTATCTTGTATGTATCCAAGAAAATTGAAGAAAGGTGAGGGTCTGGCTCAGATTTTCCACAGAAGCTTGGATCCCTGAAGTGTCCAAGGCCAGGTTGGACAGGGCTTGGAGCAGCCTGGGACAGTGGAAGGTGTCCCTGCCTCTGTCAGGGGGTGGCACTGGATGGGCTTTAAGCCCTTTCAACCCTAACCACTGGTTTGGTTCTAAACTATCTGGAGCTTTCCCAGGTGACAGTAACGGTCTTTTTGGGATGGTGACAAATTCACTCATTTTTCAATGCATAAAGCAAGTGGATTTGAGTGCCACTGGCCCTCTGATGGCCTTGATCACCATCAGCCTCTCAGTGACAGAATGAGGGATTCTTCAAGCACACACAGCCCTTAGTCATCGTGGCTTTCCTGGTTCACAATGGAAAGGACCAACATGCCGAGATCCTCAGGAGTATTTATGACACACTACTTTAAAATGGAAAATTATATTTGTACTACTAAACCACAATTTTTTTTAAAGCAAGAAATGCTAAATTTGTAATATTTTTATGTTAACTTGAGCTGCAGACACAGCTTGGAAAACATCTGAATTTTACGAGCCTCAGTTATATCAGCAATGAGGCTGAATCACCCACTTATCCTCCCCTGCAGCGGCTCAGGCTTGCAGGATGCAGGCCATGAGCAGGGTCCCTCACTGGCACCAGCCCCAGGAGGATCCTGCAACACCAGCCACATCTCAGAGAATGGCAGATGAGGATCACATGGTGCTTTCACAGGTTGTGGACGAGCTGTTTTCAGCCACTTTTTGTTTATGGAACAAAGGATCACAAATTGCCACAAAGCTAAGTGAGCTAAGAGAGCTCTAAATACTTCCACAGTGATTTGCTCATAATAAAAAGGAGAAAAAACACTCTACCATATTAGACTGCAAAAATTCTGTTTACAAGATTTTTGTATAAGAAGCAATGAAATTAAGTGAGGCTGCATTACTTGGCACTGCTATCAATTAATGCAGCAATCACTTCCAGACATAATAATTACCATATGTGTGCTGTGCTTTACCTCTGGGCTTTGTAATTTCATACATGGGAGGTTACAACTATTGATTGCATTAAAACAGACTGATGTGTTACAAGAGACATTGTTTCACAAACAGATATGATTCAAGTGGTAGAGGAACAGACACCTGCATCCACCAGTAGACAACCTGCAAATGGTCATTTCTTCATCCCCTCTTAAACACACAGTGTGTGACACAGAAACAGTATTGCAAAAGGAGGGAGCTCAGCTGATTAGAGACAAAATTAGGGTGTCTTAAGAGACAGATGTTGAACACTGGAGAAATGAAAAATCCCCAGGAGTATCTCCCATCAATATAAATAAAGTAATAAAACCAAAATAGCTCTTTCTTTCTCAAAGCAACTTGCACAATTGAGAATTTGCTCATGTTTAGGTTGAATATTAGGAAAAACTTTTTGACTGAGAGGGCTGTCCAGCCCTGGCAGAGCTGCCCAGGGCAGTGGTGGTGGAGTCCCCATCTCTGGAGGGGTTTAAGACATGCATGGATGTGACACTTGGGGACATAGGTCAGTGGTGGCCTTGGCAGTGCCAGGGGAACAGCTGGACTTGATGGTCTTAGAGGGCTTTTCCAACCCAGATGGTTCTGTGATTGACAATTAGCTCTGGCCTGCAAACTTCAGAGCAGCCTGGAGTCTGGCAAGTCACAAAAAAATATGCATTTGCATTTTTAAAAGTGCATTTGTTTTTTAAAGTTTGCTGAAAACTTGATCCATAAAGAAAGACGAGGACCTCCAAATAGCATCTAAAAAGCTGAAAACATGATGATCCATAATGAAAGACAATGACCTCCAAGCAGCATCTAAAAAGAGTGGAGTTTATCTTGCCATTACACAGCTGGGTTTGTAACTATATGCAAAACCAGCAACACACTCAGAAAGAACTACACTTGGTTTTTTTTTTGTTGCCATCCTATTTACATAATTAAAGACATATTTCTATTCAATTCTGGTTAAGCTCCTACAACTTATGCATAAGTTATATGTATAACTTAGGCTTTAAAGCCTCCCTTAAACAACAAAGCATTGTTTATGTTTTTAATAAATCTTAATTTTCACTCCTCTAATTCAGAAGACATTTTTTGAAGCAAGAATACACCGAATTCAGTAAGCAAATCTTCCATTAACATAATTCAATTGCCCTAAAATAATATTTAGAAAGACAGTGGTAACTGTGATGCAAAGAGCTAAATGTAATAGGCGAAATTATCCTGCGTTAGTAGTATATTCATAAAGGGTGAGAGTGTGTCAGCAATTTCCAGAAACCTTTAAAAGTAGGAAGGAACCTGGCCTTTTTTCAGCAAAAGCACTAAAAACAAGCATCAGGCACAAAGAGTTAACACATTCTTCCTACTTCTGAGAGCAGGAACGGGCCGATTTCGTCAGTGAGGTTTGGCAGCGCGCGAAATCCTGTAACCAATTCCATTTCCTGATAAATGAACGGTCCGCAGGGGAAAGTCAGCCAGAGGCTTTGGGAACTGCCGAGCGCTCAGACATGACCGAGAGGCTCCTGGAAGGAGCCAGACTGTCTCTTAGCTTATCGCCGCCCAGCCGAGCGGCACCAGCGCAAGGCCGGCGCTGCCAGACCGCGCCGCGGGCCCAGGCCGCGGCACGGCCGCTTCAGCCGCACGTGAGAGCCCCACAGCACCAGAGAGTGCACCAGCCCCAGCACAGGCCTGACATCAGGCTCTAGGAACTCTGAGAACACACGGCCGTGTAATACGGGCGTTGGGATGGGACCTGTAACAGTGCGCACTGTTTATGTGCTTCAGAGCCAAGTGCTAGGAGTGACTCGGTATTCTGGAGCTGAGGATCTCGTCCCCACCCTTCCAACAGGAAAAAGCCAAATACAGAATGATAAATCATTCATTATTGGTTAGATTTTGGCATCAGTGAGGCTCTGAAGGAGGGGTTTTCAGTTGGAGCCATAGGGTGCATCGCCTTGAGAGCTGAACGTCACTCTCAAGTTCTACATCGTTCTTCACTTTGAGCTACAAATTCATTTTTTTAAAGTTATCTTCATAAATGTGACTAATAGTCTTACTGAATGTTAACAGTAAATATCAGCTCTAATAGTAAAATGACAAATGTACCTCAACCCAAGATCAGCCCTGAATTTCTGATCTATTTAAATACCAACTTTTCAGAGTTAACCTGGAAGTTTTTTCTCTTTCATATTACTACAAATCAATTCACAACTCCAACATTTTTACAGGAAATTCAAGTTGCTTGACACACACAGAATTGAACTTCCAAAAGTCTAAAATCTGAGCTTGTAAAAAAAAAAAACCCAACAACATACTGCCAGTCTGATGACCCCTGAAGGGAAGTTAAAAGGAAAAAAAGAAAAAGCTCAAATAATAACTTCAGGCCCTTCATTACCGAAATCCTGGGTAAGTTTTCAAGTGGCTTGCAGGCTTATAATAGCAAGGACGTCTGCAATTGATTAGCTCCCCCAGCACAACCAGATGTCTTGGTGACAGGGAGAAAGTACTGTGGGTTTGGAGTTTACTGGGATGCACAATATCCCATCGCTGAAAAACAAAATAATAAGTGCGAAGGTGGGGAAGCTAAAAGAAATATTATGCTTGTTCTCCGTGTGTCTGAATCCAGTTTTACTGCATGTTCTAGTTCTTTGGAAATGCCAGGATAAATTCTTTCTTGCTCCCAAAGAAAATGCCACAGACTTGGTTGAGCCTGTCCTTTATCACAGCATCACTACTCATTCCTTTACTGGGATGCTTGGGCGCTTTCTGCTCATGGCTGTGACAAACAAAAGCTAACAGCATAAAAGAATGACAGCTCTCCACAATCTCTATCTGCACAGGTTTGCAAACAAGGTAGATGGCATTGGAGGAACACCAGAGCACTGTTTCAGACATAACACCCGCACATAGACCAAACAAACTCCCCTTTCCTGCCGCTCCTCCCCTGACTTTAACTCACATTAATTAATGCATGCTTTAAACCTCAAATGAGAAAAGCGGTGGGAAGACCTGAAGGAGGTACAAAAAAGATCTGATACTCTTTGGAGGATTTTGATATTCACAACCCTGATGCCTTCAAAGCATCCCTGATCCTTTTTGGTTGCCACTATGCTTCCACCAAATGCTGCCATGACTCCATGCACAGAACTGCACAACTAACAAGGAACACTGCAGCAAGAAAACATCTTCTTCCTGCTCTCTTCAGTAAAGTGGAGGATAACACTGCAGGTATGGAGTGCCACAGGCTGGCTGACATAAGCAAGGCCCAGCACTGAAGGATTAGTATTTCTATCATAGAATTGCAGAATGGTTTGAGTTGCAAGGCATTTTAAAGCTCATCCTGTTCCAACCCGCTGCCGTGGGCAGGGACGCCTTCACCTCTCCCAGGCTGTTCAACCTGACCTTGGAGACTTCCAGGGACTCAGCTTCTCTGGGCACCCTGTGCCAGGACCTTACCATCCCTCACAGCCAAGAATTTCTTCCCAGTATCTAACCTAAACTTAAAACTAACGGTCCAAGTACATTGAAGAGGTTCAGACATCAGTCTTATTTGAATTGTAACCTGTGTGAGAGAAATTATTCACCAAGAAGGGTGACAAAATGCAACCTATTCAAGATGAGAGTGAGCAAAAGCTGATGGATTTGATGTTGTCACCGAGTCACCCCCAGCTTCCTCAAGCTGACTGTGCACCTGCTAACAAAGCTCTGCCTCCATCCCATTGCTCCTTGAGCTGCTCCTCTCAATCCACTCCAAGTGAGGTGGCTGAAGGTCACGAGCTCACAGACCCAGTTTTGCTGCTCTGTTCACGTGCAGCACGGGCAGAAACACAGCTCTCATGATATGAGATCCTCGCCAGGCTGCTGACCACGGCACCAGCTCCACTCTCTGAGCTACCATGCAGATTCCTGCAGAGCAGCAGCCAGGGAAATCAGGGAGAGGGCAGGGGAACATGAGGCACAGTCCCACTTTCCTCCTAACTAATACCAGTGCCTGTGAGCCACACGCTCCCCACCATGGGACACACACAGCCTTGAGGCCTGTCTGGTGTCCTGCTTCCATCATGCCTGGTACCATCTCCTAAGCACAAAGTTACAGCCTGACAACCTTGAGAATGTTGGAGCCATCAGCAAAACTTTCCAGTGGAAGTAGGATTTTCCCCATGGAAATGAATGCTTCAGTGATGAGGAAGAAAACAAGACTGAAGTTCTCAGTTTATTCTTCATCTCTGAAGAAAAGCTTTATACAAGTGGTCTAAGTTGAAAGCATGATTACTATTTTCTGTTCAAAGGGATTTTTGGGTGCTTTACAATAAGTAACTGATATTACATGAGAAACAGTTTAAAGATCAGAGATTCCAAAGTTTGCTAATGCTTTTTTTCCTATGTTGATGCTGCAGTGATGTTTATATTACTCTTCAATAGGGAGGTGTCAGAAAAGCATTAATATGTTTTTAACTGTGTGCCAGGCAGACAAGCAAAATAAAATAGCTGGGTTTTTTTCCTGTTCTAGTCAACAATGCCAAAAATTACTGTTTATTTTTCTCCGCCCCCATGAAAGAATTTATAACCACTGAAGTAAACTCAAGTTAAAAAGCTGGTTTTAATCCCAAAACTGACTGACAGCTGCTGTGTAAAAGCAAACCTAACTTGTTTGGGCTCTCAGAAGCATTCACATTTGAAAAATTTAGCTTCCTGGAATCATTTGAGGGGCGGTTTTTGGTGGGGTTTTTTTGGTCCCTACCCCCATAATGCTACAAAAATAATTTAAAGAATGTGATACTGTATAATTTTCACACTCCTAACACAACTGGGGAAAGGTGGAAAGCACATCTCCTTTTCAAACAGCCTCAAGAGTAACATGTAAATATGGTGTTGGTTACAGCGTGAGTGAACTCTCTTTGGGAGTGCCAGGGAGAGGTTGTGAGTGCCACGGTGCACACCACTGCTGCAAGGCCTGGCAGCACTCAAGCAGATAAAATATTCAGCTGTAACTAAGGCCTTGTATGCAAAGGGACTCCTCTTACACCACACTGAAGAAATCCAAACCTTGACACAAAATATGACAGTCAAAATCCGTGCAAACGCTTATGGGAACGGGTAACTGTATGAAGAGTTCTTGCTAGTTTCTTTTTTTTTAATTCAAAAATATGAAACCAAACTTTGAAAAATAAATAAATAGGCTTGATAAATGACTCACCAACACTGCCACCCTATGCCAACATTTGAAACACCTTGCGTTCAGCAATATGAAGCTCTGTGGATAGCAAGTTTCAAGTCAAACTACATTGCTAAGGACCGGAGAAGAATTTATTTCTCTTTCCTTAGGTTAAGTGATTCCTTCCATTTTACCTGAAGGATGCTTCCGAAAATGAAGTGTTATTATTCAATCCAACTCATCAGCTGTATTTGCATTACACATGGCTACAAACAAGGCTCTCTAAAATCCACTTTCAACTGGAGTCATCACATTTCAAAGACTTTTGAAGATTTAAGTGTTCAAAAGCCACGTAGATGTCGCACTCGGGGGACACAAGCTGCCTTGGCCACCTTGGGGGAATTTATTTTAGAGGGCTTTCCCAACGATCCGTGATTCCATGACTTGGAATCCACAGGTGGCAAAGTGAATTTACTTTGGCCATTGGCTTTTTCAGTGCTAAAGCAACCAGGCACATAAGCAAATTTTTTTGTTAACGTGCTATGTATTCTAACTAGCTACTGAACCCTACTTCCTGCTGAAGTCACATTTGTGTGGATTATCATATTAATGCTTCAAAGTGAGGGTGGTATTTATTTCTGAACTAAACCCCCAAAGCTTTCGTTCCCTTCTGGGATGATGCCGTTATTTTTCTTCCTGTAAGGTTTCAAACTACAAAGCCAAGAGTTCCCATACAATGCATTATGTCAGCAAGTATCTAACTTCAAGCACTATAATAATCACAGTTTTTCCATAGTATTTTTCACATACTTTAGATCTTGCCTACACGCAAGTTTGCACCATTTAATTAAACAGATTTAAATGATAGAAACTCCTGCTTGGACATACTTATTATAAAGTGGTGTCATTCAGTTTAGTTTCAACTCATTCTCACCAATTTAAGTAGCGAGGCTTACATTAATTGAAAAGCACCTGCATAAGGGTTTGCCCTGGCTCAGACAGACAGACAGGTTTATAATCCCACTGTAAGATTAGCCAGAGTCAGCTGAGTGCAGACATGTCTTCGACTGCTCACAGTTTCACAATGATAAGTTATTTTCTGACCACAAAGCCCATCAAAACTTTCAAGACCATATTTTCCCCCTGGAATTTTGATTACCCAAAATAATATTTCTCAAGGGACGCAGAGCATATTCTTCTCTACTCGAAGCCTCTGAGAAGATGACCTCCAGAACAAATGCCTTCAAAAGAAACGTGAGTTATTGTCCATCACTTACAGGTCAGTCCACGGAAGCAGGGAAGTCTGACATCTTAATTGAGGGTATAAATTGTCAGAAGGAAATATACAATCCATAAATACTCTTATTCTTAGCATATGGTCAGTGTTCTGGAAAGGCCCAAAAAGCACTTTGTTTGAAACTTTCTTACACTTCTGTCACTAATCTGATCTTCTTCAGGGTAAGGGTTAACAGCAGCTGAGGGTCAGCAAAAGGAAGTCTGTGTTGTAGACGCCTGCCTAGCGTCAGACTTAAGGATGTATTAGACACAATCAGCTTCCACTGTAATAAGAACTTTGACCTTTGAGCCAGGAAAAAAAAAAAAAAAAAAAAAAAAAAAAAAAAAAAAAAAAAAAAAGAAAACAATGAGAAATTTTTT
>VYXD01016843.1:267237-293528 GCA_013397195.1 Hylia prasina | reverse complement strand
GAAGAACTGGATGAATTTATTTCTTAAGGAAGCTTTCTGTCTCTCTTGCCTACTGCTGTGCCCTAGAGCTCTGTAAAGGAGTTGCTGGTCCCTGTAACTCCTCTGTCCCTATCCCTTTATGGTGTCACACAGAGTTAATTTGTGCACCATTCTGCCAAAAATCTCACAGCAGCAGGAGTGTTACAGCAGTAAAACAAACACAAGAAAGCTGTACATAGCTTTTAAAGCAATTACAGATCTGCCCCAAGGTTTAATTTGGATTATTAAAGACCACTGGTCTGGATCCTGAATCCAGCTTCTTGATGTGGCCAAATAACAACCACTCAAGACTAAGGACAGCAGGACTGTGGGGAAAAAAAAAATTGTAATCAGGAGCAATTCTAATAGAAGATGGGGCAATGGATGGTTTCTTTGGATATATGGAACATATATATGGAATATATATGGAAGACTACTGATTTCTCTTGCCACCTGGGGTGCCATGCAAGGCTGCCCGTGTCCTGTCCCTCTGCAGGTGTGATGGTACCACTGACTGCTCAAGAGATGATGTCTCCTCCCTGGAAGGAGCACCTGCTGAAGCAGGAAAATTCTTCCACAGAGAGCTCAGTACCCAAGCCAAGAAATCATATAGGCTCCTTTGGTTCTGGACACTTTCTTTTATGGCACTTTCTTTTATGGCCATTCCTGATTTCTGATTTCCCATGAGCACAAGTCTGATGGGAAGCAGCTGAAGAAGCTGGGAAAGGGGCTCAGCCTGGAGAAAAGGAGGCTCGGGGGGACCTTGTGGCTCTGCACAACTCCCTGACAGGAGGGGACAGCCGGGGGGGTCGTGCTCTGCTCCCAGGGAACAGGGACAGGAGCAGAGGGAACAGCCTCAGGCTGGGCCAGGGGAGGCTCAGGTTGGATGTCAGGGAAAATTTCCTCACATAAAGCTCTGGTTGGTAAGGGCAGTGTTGGGCGTCCCCATTCCTGTAGGGATTTAAAAGCTGTGTGGATGTGACACTTGGGGACATAGGTTAGTGGGGACCTGGGTAGTGCTGGGGAAATGGTGGGACTTGGTGGTCTTGGAAGGCTTTTCTAACCCAAATGAGTCTGTGACTCTACCAAAGCACCTGTGCTTGACATCCCCTGTTGAATTCACTGCCACCTCAGTCCATGTTATTTTTATGACATTTTTGTAGCTGAACTTCTGGTGCTGGTGCTGCTTTCCCAGGTGATGTGCCAGGGATATACAGCTCCTCTGGTCCACCTCCCAGTCAGGATCTGCCAACACCATGATGACAATTTACTCTTCCCTTGTGCTCTGGTGCCTCAGTGATTATCAGCTTTTTTCAGTGAAACAAATGGAAGCTGATGGAGTTGGAAGTACATTGTTAATACAAGGGGAAACCTATGAGAAGTGCTTTTAACACCTAAAGCGAAACTTGTTCTGTCAGGAGACTGAAGGCTTTTACCTCTGCTCCTTTTACATATTCTGTGAAATTTTAATGCCCATCGAACTCAAATGCATTTCAATAAATATTAAATTTTGTACCATATCAAAAATGTGAGAGTTGATGGCATAATGGCACGTCTGCATGGCACACAAAGAACATCTGACAGAGTGCACACTGATGACAAAATCCTAATTGACATGGGGAGAAAAGGATTAGGGGAAAAACACAAGCAGATCAGAAAACACTCATGAAAAACAAATCTCCATCTTAAGTGGCTTAGGTAATGGGAACTTTTCTTTTATAAAGCATTAAATGTGGCCTCCCAAGTGTGATCATTCTATGAAACCAAATGTCAGTTTCCAGTCACTAGCTGGCATTTGAAACAAGTTTTCCCACTTATTGCAGAAGAGTTGTTATCTGCTGGCTAACTCCCCTTGAAATCCTGAGATAAGTCACAGGCTCCAGACACGGTCCCGCTTCTCTCACTCTCCTAATCCTGAAAGTACAGATAGTTCACCAAAGGGAAGGAAGGCAGCCTGAGAACTTTAAAAAAATAAAGAGAAAGAAAGAATGAGGCTAATTTTCACCTATCACTATGATCTCTAAATTGCCTTTAATAAGCTTCTGCAATATAGCAGGGAGCCTGGATTGTGGGCTGCTCGTCTGCGAAGGAGACAGCTCTATCTCCACACCATGGCTTCTGCCTTCATCCCGGGCATATTAACTTCATTTATCTCCTCCCACAGACTGAAGGAGAAGTAACCAGCTCTTGATTTCAGCACCTGCCCTTTATCTCTCTGTTTGTGCAGAAGTCTTCTAAAAGGCTAATTGCTCAGCTTGGACTTTCTTGGCCTTCCACAGTACACAGCTAAGAGCATATGCTTAAAATAATGTTAATTATATTGTTTGTCTCCAGTCAGACTGCTCCAGGACTGGAAGGAAAATCTGAGTTAGATCTCCCATTTCCCAATAATTATTTGCTAAGAAAATGCAGGATATCTTTCCTAACACAGACACAGACACACACACACATATATATATTTATCCATGACCTAGTGCTACCACACATGCTCACTTTGCATCCCATGTTGCTTCCCACAGTGGAAGGGAGCAGGAGCACCAGGGTGTGCTCCCAAACTGATAAGCTCCATTATGCAGATGAGGATCGTGGCTCTAAGTGCTGTTATTTTTAGTTGACGTTGATTCATGTTTGAAGTACGGGCTAAGCAACAGATTCAGAACCTGAATACATGTTGCACCTCTTGAATGCTCACTTCCTCGACAAAGGCCAAGATAAGCAACTTGAAAACATTCACTTGAAAACATCCGTGCATACATTAGGTACTCACACACCAGAAAAAACACATCATTGTCGGAGCTGCAGGGAAGTGAGTAAGTAAAAGCTCTGCCTCAGCCCTCATTTTCCAAATCATATCCGTGTTTCAACTGCCTCCCCCAGCGTGCTTCAGCTGAAGACAGTTATTTCTAGGAGGCAGGAATAGTATCTCTGCAGGGTCTCTTGCACTTCACAGCACTTCAGTATGCTGTGGCAAAAGGCAAAGATGGCTTGAAAATTAGCAATTAACTGCAAAGCTGATATATATACATATATACCTATATACATATATACCTATATACATATATGTATTGTTGGGATTGAACTCCATGGCTTTGCACATTGGAATTATGTGTAGGTTGTGTCAACACAGATGCAACAGATTCACAGTTCCTCCAGACATTGTCTAAGGTAGCTGAGCACAAGCTGCCCC
This sequence comes from Hylia prasina, assembly GCA_013397195.1. NCBI lineage: Eukaryota > Metazoa > Chordata > Aves > Passeriformes > Sylviidae > Hylia > Hylia prasina. The sequence continues at coordinate 290,323 of VYXD01016843.1, read as the reverse complement.
CAGTGCTGGGGACAGCTCTGGGCTCCTCAGGACATGACAGACACCGAGGGGCTGGAGCGTGTCCAGGGCAGGGAATGGAGCTGGGGAAGGGGCTGAAGCCCCAGGAGAGGCTGAGGGAGCTGGGAAAGGGGCTGAGCCTGGAGAAAAGGAGGCTCAGGGGGGACCTTGTGGCTCTGCACAACTCCCTGAAAGGTGCCATCAAAGCCAGCATGGGTAGGGCTGCTCCCACCCATCCCGACTTGCCCAGAGAGTGTCATTAAAGACGTAAGGATTAAAGCTTTCTCCTTTATTTAGCTGCTGAAATGCCTGAGAGTTGCCAGAGTTATTGTGTAACTGTATCTTCCGTCTGATCTTAATATGAGTTTGTCGAGCTTTAGAATAGCTTCCCCTGAAAACCTCAGAGACTGAAGTGGGAAGACCTGAGTAACTGGGAGACTCCCAGGAGAGAGGCACAAAGACAGAGGGCACAAAGACTCACAAGGCCATTTCTATAGGAGGGAAACGTGCTGCTCCTCATCCCTGTATGTGCAAAGGAAAGATGTTATTTGCATGTACAAACTGATGCATGACAACATATACATCTGTATCTACAAACACCCCACCCCAAGGTCAATGTCACCTTTTCTACATGGAAAAGTAACCTGCTCTGGCCAAACTGCTGCTCAGAAANAGGAAAAGGAAAAGAAAGGGGGCAGGGGGGAAAGGGGGAAAAAGAAAGGAAACCAGAAGAAAACAAAAAGACAAAACCCAGTAAGTGTAAATGGTCAGTATAGAAGACTGATGTGTCAGGCTGGCTGTGTTCCCTTTATAAGTCTGTCCCAAAACTCAAGTGCTCCAGAGGAAAGGGAAGTGCTCCAAGCAACACTAAGCATCCTTAAAACTGGAAGTACTTGACTGTTTGGTGAGGACTTACAGAGCTTGGCACACGCCAAAAACTGCTGGTTTGTTGCTTTAAGTGGCAATATAAATATATTGTTTTGAAAACTGTATATTGTTAGTGCAGAAAATTGAAACTTGAGGGGATTTCACTCCAGAAACAGCATTTCTGTAAATTGTGGCCTGACATGTCAGTCCATGTGGCACACTCAGTAACTGAGAAAAACCTTCATTTTTTTTCTACACAGTGAATTTATTTGGTGATGGCTCTGTGTCAAGAAGGAATCACTGTAGCCTCAATGTAAGAGCTTTTAATTATCTGCACTTAAGAACAAGTTGTCATAGAAACAGCCAAAGTTCCAGTGTTCCCTGTATTCACAACATCACCACGTAGAAAGGACAACCTGAAGGGCTGGACTTGGCTCCAACAACTGCTCTGGTGTTATGCAGGATATTCCTGTACTGTGGCTCAGGACTTGGACTGGACCAACCTCTCCTGAAGGAATTCAGTCTGAGTGACTGAAGATGTGCCATCTCAGGGACACAGGGAACTGCAGGAAAGACATTAGTATATGCAGCCAGCTAGAAAATTCCCACTGGGTGTTTTAAAATTACCAGCATATAAATAAATTACCAGCCGTCGCCAGTGGCTGTATGGATTCAGTGTGCCTTATCAGAGGATATTTTACTAAAGTTACCACAAAAGAAATGGTGCTCTCACTCTCTTATCACAGAGTGGCAACAAAAACAGTTCTGCAGAAAACAGAGAGTATTTAAAATACACTTGGCATAACAGAGAAACAAGATTCAGTGTTTAAAAAACACACAGCTCCCGTTTGCTTACTTACCCACTTACACAGATTTCTTTATTGCAGTATTTAAACATCACACAGTCATTAATGGATTTTAGCCTCACAAAACCTGTCAAGTTTGTAAATCCCTCAAGAGATTTGAGAGGTGCTCAGAAAGCAATGGAGAGGACTGCTCAGAATTATACAGAAAGCTCATCATCATGTTGACCAGATTTACAGGTTCTGAACTGATTTTCACAAGGTTGAGGAATTCTTAACTAAAGCCCCCCAAATTTATCTTTGTAGCATTTAATACAGATCCAGAGAGAGGTGCAGAACACTAGAGACAGAAAAATAAATTAATCGAGAGAATTATCAATGTTTGGTTACAGCATAACTAAAAAACAGATGGAGAGAGGGGCCTGCATCTTCATGATATGATGAAGAAAACCTTAGCTTCAGCAAATTTTAATTCCTCAACACGCTTCAATTTAATAACTAATCACAAAACTCACCCAAACACTTAGCAGAAATTAGGAATTTAAATGAAAACATACACATGTGGCAATCGACAGTGTAATCACTTATCAGTCACTACTGAGAGGAGAGATGAGTTTTTGAAGTTACAGATATAAAGGGCATATATGTGTAATTGATAGGAACAGTGTACTCTAAGTGATGAGGTCTTGAGCACTTACTCTTAGCCTGTCTTTGGGCAAAGCAACAGCTCCTTGTTTGATGATTTCCAGAACTCGCTCCACTGACAGCTCAGCTCCAGCTTGCTCTAATCGGGAGCTGAAAAAGCTGATCACCTGGAATGAAACATCACGGCACATAAATAAATAGAAGAGATCTTTGGATCAATTTATACACAAAGCTGTCATCTTCTTTTTTGGCACTGCTGTATCTGCACTTCTTAAAGAATAATCACGTTATTGTCTCTGTCACAGCCAGGGAGACTTTGTTAATGTCAAGTTAGCACAACTTTCAGCATCCTCCTGCAGTCATGTTTAACAGACAGATAATATTATAACATAACACAGCCGAATTAATAAATTTCCATTTTCAAGTACTGTGCACTGATAACCTGCCTATATTTCTTTCGATCAGTTCTGCCCATCAGGCTTTTGAGTTCTTCCAGTCTTTCTATGACTTGAGCTAGAAATTTACTTTCATTATAAAGCATTAAAGTAAAATCATCATAGTTTCACTGACTTCTGGACAAAAGGCTTTAAGACAACTGTTTAGTATCCCAATATGACAGACTACATTTCCTGGGAGTTGTGTAGCACTCAAAGCCACAGTAAGTGGATGGTGAGAAAGAAGCCCATAAAGCTCTTCTATCCAGTATTCACTTCAAGTGCTGTACCTACCTTCCATATCCTGGATTCTAAGCCCAAGAAATCCTGCAAATTCCCTCTCATCTTCCAGACATTTCCCTATGAAGCCAAGCATTTTCCCTGTATTTCCCTTCCCACCCCCTTTTCTGTGATTCAGCTGGTCCTTGTTAGCTAGAACTCAGTTAGGTCAGGCTTTAACTTTTATCTCTATCCAAGCTCAGTAGGTCACACCAGAAGCAGACATCCCACCGGCAGTTATCCACGTGGGACATCAGAAAACCTCCATTTCTGCAGTTCCTTTCATCCAAACAGAACACACTTTGCAAACCCTGTCCCTCATCCCAGGGAAACTCCTTAATGACCCAGGGGATCCAGGACTCAGAATTCAAAAAGGGTCTGGGAAAAAATTTCAACACCTACTTAGAATCCTCTGGAAGTACCACAAGAGGCACTTGGTAGAGCTTGTCTACACCAGAGCACCTGGCTACCCCTGGGCTGGAGGCAAGCAAAATGCTGATGGAAGGTTCTGCAAAATCCTGTGAACTTTTGAAACACTGTGGAAAAATACTGATGTTCACTTGTATCTGAATCACAGTCCCAGTCCATCGAGTAATCTTCGATAATTCTCCCAAGTAGAAGGGGAGGAAAAGAGTATTATACTACAAAATCTCTGCTGAGCTTTGTTCTGTAGTGAGACACAGCTGGAGCCAGAAACCATTACTCTAATTATGCCTCCCAGCTCAGCTGCTGTTCATAAAACAAAGACAGCTGATGGCTTGATTACTGTGAGATTCAAATTTGTTGTTCCTGTTTGTGACTTCCCCCACAGAAGGCCCAGCCCTTGTTTTGAGCTGGAAGATTTGCTGGGATCTCTAGAAACTCTCGCACCAAGTGAATGAGACAGAGGCAGACTAAAGCTGCTGGAAATTGCTTTTTGGGGTTGTCATGGGATTGTGGTGTTTGGCTTGTTTTTGGTTTTTTTTCCCTGCTTCATTGTGTTTCTAACAACAGAAGCACGGAAATCAGTCAAGAGAAAATTCAGGTTTAATCTTCTGTGCTGTGCCCACGATTATCTCCATACTTGAGCAGAAAGGGAGAATTTCACTGCCTCTGGCAGATGCTGCAGGTAGGCTTTTACATTCTTAGAGATAAGGACCTGGTAGAGCACTGTGATCTCTGATCCTCAGAAAAAAACAGGACTAGGAAGGTGTGCTGAGTTCATAGGCAAAGGAGCTGGAGGGAGGTGTCAGAAATAACAGAGTAAAACAGCAAGAAACAGCTTGTGCAAAGAGCATGAGGACCTCTGACATGGTTTTGGCAGAGAGTTTGGGACAAATTGCTGGTGGAGGATACACAGTTCACAGAGGAACAAGCAAGTTGCCCACAGACTTTGAAAGAAAAAACCATCTTCCTGCATTTCAACCCTGCTCTGTTGTCAGTAATCACTGGTGAAAACCATCCTCACCAAGGGCAGGCTCCTGCAGAGAATCCACCCCAGTGGCACTGCCTTGTTAGCTCAAGTTCTGCTAAACCACAACAAAAGCAAAGCTTAATATTTAGCTTTTAACCAAAAGGATAAAATACCATCATAATGCAAACACTTTAAAAAAAACCTGAATGAAGCTCACAGATACTCCCTGAATTCTGACGTTTCCTATTTTGGGAAGTCAAACCCTTCAATCTTAACATGTTTTTAAAAGACTTATGTTTTTGTGGTAAAGGTACTAATCTTCTTTGGGTTATATTTCAAGAGAACAAAAGCAAGACAGGCTTCCAGTATTTTCAGGCTATGTCAGCATTTTAGAGAACTCAGAATGGCTATTTTTGATGTGTAGTTGATGACCAAAATTAAAAATATCTACTTTAATAATGGGTTTTATCTCTAGGAGTTATTTGCCTTACTACTTCAAACAATATAGAAATTAAGTACCTCTTGTTTGGACACTGAGAGCACAATACCCCAGTGAGACAGCGAGGTACCCATGAGTATCCCAATGAAGTAAGAAAACAGAAAAGCAAAAATAAAAGAAGATGAATTATACAGAAGAGATCCTAAAGAAGGCATTTTCTTATTAGCTCCAGATCAGGAACAAAACCAAAAAGCATCCAGTGTGACATGCCTCATATCCAAGCTTCAACCTCTGTAGCAGGGGTTCTAACTCTTTTCCTACTAATCTAGTCAGATATAAAAATATAAAAGCTCAACATCATATTAAGCCTTTTCCTTTGAAAGAGCTTTAATTATCTTCTACATTTAAGTAACAGAGGTGAATTTAAAATAAAAGCGAAAATTAACAGATTTCCACTCATCCCATTGAAAGTAAAATGAACCAGAAAAAATAAACTGGGTGAATAGTATTAAATGAGTTTCAGGTTTTAGTAGGTTTTAAAACCAACTGACCATATGACTTTATGAATAGAAAAACCCCAGATCTTAGTGCAAATAAACAAGGTTAAGAGTCTTCCTGATACTCTGAAAATTAATTTTCTCCTTAATTATAATAGAAAACAACTGCAAAGACTGCTTGAAAAGAAGAGTAAGAAGAAACTCCACAAGTTGCTGTGAATTACTCTTTTCCTAGTCAGGCTGAGCACTGAAAGGCCTCTCCATGGAGGAACATAACTCATTCTAAGAGCTCTCTCTCCAGCCTGGCTTCCATATTAACAGAGATTAAAAGGCACATCTAATCCAGGATTATACAACCCCTCATCGGGAATATCCGACCCCTGTCCAGGTAAAACAAAGGATGTATGGAGAGCCTTGCCCTGTGCAGAGTCTAATCCTGGCTGTGCAAGGTACCCAGATGTGTGCTACAACAGGCACAGGGGACCTGGCTTGGCCACCTCCAGCTCAGGCTTTGCCAGGTTTGTATTAAAATACCATTAATACTTCCAGACAAAAATATAGTGATAGTGTTTTAGTAGTGACTTCCAAAACTGGTTTTAACCATAGACTTACGGGATGATTTGGTTGGGAAGGAACCTCAAAGCTCATCCAGTGCCACCCCTGCCATGGACAGACACCTTCCACTGTCCCAGGCTGCTCCCAGCCCCATCCAACCTGGCCTTGGACACTGCCAGGGATCCAGGGGCAGCCACAGCTGCTCTGGGAAACCTGTGCTAGGGCCTGCCCACCCCCGCAGTGAGAATTTCTTCCTAGAGATCAATTTTCCATGAGAAACTCGTACTTTCTCCTTCTGTTTTCTAAACAGTAAACTTACAAGGTACTGCCAGAGATTAAAAGTACTACAAGATTAGAATGATTTAGAAACATTTTTCATTTTAAAGGCAATATTTTAGGTTTTGGAGATTATTTTTGAGATTGTGAGGGAACAACCACAGCGTCTGTTATTTCACCCAATGTTGTTTTCAATTGGGCAGCAAGGCTGAAGTAACAAAATATTTCCCTTTACAGCATGCCAACAGCAGAGCTATCAAGGGCAAGATGTTTTCTTCACTTGGACTCTGTCAGTAGATGCTGAAGTGCCGTGAGGCCTGCAGCAGCCCAGGCCGTGCAGCTGCCTAATGAACATGACAGCTCCTCTCCTTCTCCTCCAGCTAAAAATAACAGTACAACACTGTTGCTGCCTCCTCTGCCTGCAACTGCAAAGGTCAGTTCTGCAAGGCATAAGAAATAAATCACTTGGCACAAAATGAGTAAGTTTTGAACCTGTTTTTGTCAATTTTGTTTCCCTTTGAAAGTGATTGAAAGAAACACTTTGAGTATTTTATTTCCAGCCACGTTTGCCACGGGGCGAGTAATATAGTGTACTGATGGCACACTGAATGGAGAAGAAAAGAAGAAAACAAACCTCTTGCTGTAAAGTACCACAGGATTAGCACTTCAACTAAGTAGCTTCTGTAGGGAAACATAAATCACAGATACATTTGGTACACCTGGAGCAAATGGGAGGCAAAGCCAACCCTTGATGATTTAAGAAGAGGTGAAACAGCGTCAGGTGATTCAATAGCAGGAGAAGCACAAGAGGTTAATCAGCAAACTTGAAGTACTGTATGTTTCAGAATGAATGAATGAAATAAGGAGCATGTTCAAGGACACATGAGCTTTTCCAAGTATTCTGCTCTCCACTCCTAGGGTGTAGGAGTGAGGTGGAAAAAAACAGGCAAAAAGACGAACCCCCCCTGAGAAAACAACCAACCAAAAAAACCGCAACCCAAACCCACCAAAACCCCAAATCTTTAGAGTATTTACCCAGGCTGTGGTAATCAGCTGGATCAAGGTTTTTCTAAGGACATTTTAAGGAAAGCCATAAAAACCTAGTTCTTAAGTCCTGCAGGTCTTACAACAGGGGATGTTATGCCAGAGTGAAGACAACTTGATTGATTTTAAAATCTAGCACGGAAATGCCTTTGAAGAATTAAATTCCTTGCAGGAAATTGCATCAATTGAGTCCTTTCCATCACTAAACCATTGCTCCCAGTCTCCTGATGTCTATCAGACTATTTTGCAAACAGAATTCTAGCAGCTCCTAGTTAGGCCTGTTCCACCACCTGGTATCAGTTGCTCGCTTGTAGGAAATATGAGAGCAGTGAAAGAAAGCCAAGGAGTTCTCACCGTGGCCATGAACCAAACACATCTTTAGGAATGATAAGCGAAGAGTCTCCACCAAATTCCTGACATATCTGAGGCGGCTGACCAAGTTATAGACCACCTCTGAAGTGGAGGCATATAGACAGCTCCCAGCTGAAATATTTCTGCACAAGGCCAGAAGAGGAACCATGGCATTCCTCTTTGTTCACCATTCAGAAGAAGAATATCCTGTTTTAGCTAAACAAGATGCACTATCTCCTACTAAAATGGCTTTCTAAAATGAAAAGTAAAGTAATAGGAAGCAGAAGGTATTTTGATTTCAGTTTCTTCTGTACAGCATTAATGGTTCCCATATGTTCCCAATCAGCTGGCAATGGTGATTTTTAGATTATTTATTAAAATACAGAGGCAAATAAGTAGTATTCAATAAAAAGTGGTTGATACACTGATAACCCTTATACATTCACCTATTTTTTGCCTCAGTAATGAAGCACACAGAGATTATGTGTATCTCCAGAGTAAACTGAATGGTCCAAATCCTGAGGAACAGCCTGGAGTTACTGAGACCACATCTGTACTGAAGGTAACCTGGGCAATTCCTGCTCTGGTCTGAGCTCTGGTGGGGCTGCACAGGCATCCCCACACCTACCTGTGCCTATGGACCTGTGCTGGTCTGTCCTCTGCCATGCTGCCAAACCTCCGCTATCCAGAGGTCCTTGAAAACCTACCACAGTGCTTTGTTATTCCTAACCTTGGAAAAGTCTTTCCTTATGACCTGCGAACCCACAAGTATGTGAAAGAGATTATTCCATTTCCCTTCACAGCAACATTTTATTTGAAAAATATCACATCACTTTACCCCTCCTTTGGCAAATCAGCACCTTCAGAGGTTCTTCTTTCTACAGCTCTTATTTCTACCTGGAATTTCTTTCATTGTGCCAGCTGAGTGTGACCCCAGGTGTGCCCAGGTGGGCAATGGCCCCTGGGCTGTCCCAGCCATGGTGTGACACAGCCCCAGGGCAGGGCCTGTCCCCTGTGCTGGCACTGCTGAGGCACCTCCAGTGCTGGGGACAGCTCTGGGCCCCTCAGGATATGAGAGACACCGAGGGGCTGGAGCGTGTCCAGGGCAGGGAATGGAGCTGGGGAAGGGGCTGGAGCCTGGAGAAAAGGAGGCTCAGGGGGGACCTTGTGGCTCTGCACAACTCCCTGACAGGAGGGGACAGCCGGGGGGGGTCGGGCTGTGCTCCCAGGGAACAGGGACAGGAGCAGAGGGAACGGCCTCAGGCTGGGCCAGGGGAGGGGCAGGTTGGATATTGGGGAAATTCCCTCCATGGAAAGGGCTGTCCAGCCCTGGCAGAGCTGCCCAGGGCAGGGGTGAGTCCCCAGTCTGTGGAAGGGTTTAAAAGCTGTGTGGATGTGGCACCTGGGGCATGGGTCAGTGGTGACCTGGGAAGTGCTGGGGAATGGTTAGATTCCATGGTCTTGAAAGTCTTTTTCAACCTAAATGATTCTGAGATTCTAAATCCAGAGTAATCCAGCTAATATGTCACCAGCATGATTAGGCTTAGAGGACACCTCTGGGTTATTCTTTGCTTGTATACACACATAGAATTGCAGCAGATGCTTTTTCTATTTGTACCATCAACTACTCATTATTACATCCCTAGTACATTCTCCAATTAATTCCTCATCAAATTTTTAGCCTTTTCACCTCTTCCATGCTTCCTTTTGGTTGATGAGTACATTATGTCCAACAGAGTAAAATTAATAAGCATTTAAGTCTTTATATGTCATATCCATTTTATACATTGTTGACAAGGCAAACTGACAACTGTTCTGATGTCCAAAACTCATTACAGAATTAAATGCTCTGTATTTTGGTCTGATTTCTGCACCATCAAACATTATCACACTGTCTGTTAGTATTTCACTACGAAATACAAATCTGGACTACAGTTTACAGTCAAAGAATTTTTCATCAACTAGTGGGCAGAACTTGCTGGAGCAGAGGGATGTCAGAGTGACACAGTACATAACATGCACCTACTGCTCATGTGAGTCTCTAGACCTATCTAGATGATTGGAATCATAGAATTCCAGAATGGCTTGGGCTGGAAGGGACCTTCAAAGGCCATCTACTCCAATCCCAATGCACCTTCCACTAGAGCAGGTTGCTGCAAGCCCCATCCAACCTGGCCTTGGACACTTCCAGGGATGGGGAAGCCACAGCTGCTCTGGGCTGTGCACAGGTGGCCTGTGCACAGGTGGCCTGTGCCTCACCTGGCCACCCTCCTAGCCAGGAATTCCTTCCCAACATCCCATCTAACCCTGCACTTTGGCAGTGGGAAGCCATTGCCCCTTGTTCTGTCACTAAATGACACTGTCAAAAATTACACCCCTGGTTCCACTGCAACATGAGTGCAGATAATCCAAACACACTTTTCTGTTTATAACCAGAGGAAGTACCAAGAGACAGAGTCAGGATGCAGCAGAGCCCCTGCAGACATACTTGGGGAGCTTCAGAAAGGTAATTTTTCTTCACCACATTTGCATTACCAAAATTTGCAATTTGGACCATAAAATTTCATTGATCACAACAAGCCTGAAAGCCAACACAGCTCCCCAGTATACACGAAGTTGGTGGATCCATCCTCTTCTGAACAACCAGCCTTGGTCACATGAAAAGCCTGGCCAGCTCACTACTCTACCTGACAGCAGGCTGGGATGGATGCTGAAATAAGAATATAAGAGCAGGTCAAGAATGGGAAGATCCTCCCCTTGAGTATATCCTTCCAGCTTTCAGCAACATACAGTTTAGAAATTTACTGAGCCAAGTCTTTTAAGATTTTTTTTTTCTGACTCCTTCTAGAACACAGTTGCATTTTAGACATCCTCAGTGTCCCATACAGCTGTGAGGATGGAGCTCCCAGCTCCACCACTGCAGAGAAAAGTCTGGCAAGTTCTTGGAGACAGAAATTCATTTTGGTTCTTCTCAGATCTTGCCCACATCATTCTCAGACAAGCTCCCTGCAATGTGTACAGTAAAACTAACACTTTTGCCACTGTTTCAAGGGACAGCCAGACCAGTTAGAACATTCTGGCTGTAGCATACAAGACAAAGACTGCTTCTGTATGGTGCTGCCAATACTGTGGATGAAGTGCAGGACGTGACAGGGTAGACGAGGAGTCAGATGAATCTCATCTTTTATTCAGATCTACAAGCCTGACAGCTCTTACCACTTGCCAGATGGTGACAGGTACATTAAAAAAAAAAATTAGAAAAAATTCTTTTTTTGACGTCCTTGCTTCTCTAACAAAGGAGCTATTTAAAAATTCAACGTGCTCCCTTGGAAAGCTTTAAATAGTTTCTGAATGTAACTGGCATTATGCTGTAACCCAATATTAAATAGTTTTGGGGAGGAATTGTTTAAATTGTTGAGGAAAACCTACATTTAACTGTTACAAAGGAAAGGACGTGCTGCTGTCTGTGGGAGGCACAGGGCTGCAAGCAGAAGGATCTGACCACCACCAGTTATCCTGGATGTGGGCAAGTAACCAGAGAAGGTCCCTATCTCAGTCAGGAATGTAGACAACTGTTATCTTCAGCGCACCATATCCTCTTTATACAACTTTAAGACATCTTGTTCTAATCATGCAGACAGTATCACGCTGCCTGTAGTCTGCAGCTGCTCAGAGTTTGGAGAGTTTTGAGCTTCAAGTCCTCCACTCCTCAAACTCTTGCATGACCAGAAAATGTGAAGAGAGAACAGAAGAGGAAGGAATAGGTACGTTGTAGGATTTCAGTTCAACGCTTAAAATTATTTTCCTTTATGGGCATATATCGGTCAATCTCCTGTAATTTGAAGCAAATCAAACCAGAAACTCTGGAGATTATTAGACACAATGTTATTCACTACATCCAGAGACTTAGCACCCTGCTCACCCCACCCATCCACTATTTTGCACCCAGTGATCATAGTGTGGCTTCAAACATTGCTCAGCTCTGCAAACATTGACTAGAAGACAGAGAAACGTTTGTAACGCTTCAAATTTTTCTAGCAGAAGCTCAGGCTCTCCATATGAACATTAAAACTACTATCAGAAGCAGAAATAATTAACAACTGTTTCCCAAAGTCCTACTCCAGTCACACTAGTAACAGCTTCCTCTCCACAGCTATTTTCTTCTGTTTTTTTCTAAAATGTTTCCTTACACAAGGGGAAGATTGCTGTGAAGAAAACACTGGCAGGTGAAAACAACACACATTCAGATAGACAGGGAATAATGCATGCCTGCTCTTTACTTATTTAAAAAGAATGCCCTATAATCATTAATAGGCTGGTGATACAAGTAAGAGAAAAGAAAAAGGATTGTTTGTTGATGAAAATTAGCTTTTGCTCCCCTGAATGGCAGGTTTCTAACAAGGGGCAATCAAGAGAAGCTGACACCGTCCTCCCTTTCGGGGATGAAAGATGTATCACAGCTTGGGAATTCCTTACCAGAGTCATCTCAAAATCCCTCTGATTCTCCTGAGTTAAAGGTGTGGGAAAGGGTTGTTAAAGAAATTAGAGGGTTGGAACTAAATTACCTTTAAGGTCCCTTCCAACCCAAACCACTCTGTGTTTCTATGTGCCCAGAAGCCATCACAGTGCAGGACCAAAAAGCAGGCAAGAAAAATTCAACGTCTTAAAACCAGCTGATAAGAGGTGATGAATATTTTCCACTTTTGAGCAGAAAGAGATTACACAACCAAGCGTAACCATCTCTGAAGTGACGCATCACTCACCAGGTCTATGTTTTGCATGATGTCCTGGAAGGAGGGGTGAGTCCGGAACTGCTCAAACAGATCCCGCTTGTAGAGCAGAGCGTACACCAGGTTGGGGTTGTGATGGAGGGAGTTGGTCAGGCAGGAGTTGATGATCTCCAGCATCATCCGGATCACTTCCTCAATCACATTCAGGTCTTGCGCCTTTAAGAAAGGAGTAAAAGGTCAGTGTGCCCTTTTCCATTGTAAAATATTGAGTAATAAAGGCAGTGCACAGGTAACTATTACTAATGAGGCTGATAGGTGGTAATGTCTCTGTGGTGAGCAAATCTGGCATCCATGTGTCTGGAAAGGAATCTGTTTTTTCCTGAAAACATCAAAATTTTAATTGAAATGCATCATTCTAGTACTCAGCCTCATAGCTTGATTCTCCCAACAAGAGCCATGACATAAAGCATTACCATATTGTTATCAGCCAAATTCATAAGGGTTAAGTGAACACAGTCTTTTCAACCCTTCCTATTCTAAGTAAAAGCACTTGGGCAGGTAATTAATTTATTATATTTTCTGTTGAGCCCCTATGCAGGAAGAAGGGATAGGGAAAAGAGAGAAAAAATAACAGAGAAATAAAAAACAGTGGGTGAAAGAGAAAAGCAAAGGCAGAAGAAGGAAAACCAACAGGATCAAACATCACTGCACCTTGAACATCTGTCACTGTTACCAGACTTTTCCCCTTTGACTATTTTTTAAGATTATTTTCTTGGAATTGAAGAACACTTGTATTAAATGAAAAAAGGAATCTCCTTTTGCAGTGCACTAAGCCTTCACACTAAGATAAACTCGTAGAGTTTTTCATTTTGTCAGTGCATCTGACAACTCAAACTTCCTAGGCTGAACAAGCTGGCATGTGAACTCTTGACAGCTGTCTGGATTTCCCTCCTTGAGTTCCACATCAGGATGTCTCCAATATGGTTATTCCAACTGCAGAGCTGTCTGTCCTACCTTGGAATAAGGTATAAAAAGGGGCACTTCTACCTTGTTTTTATCATTTAGGTTGTCTCCATCACATCAAACACCGGACTGTGAGACTTTACAGTTCTGGCAAGAATGTGAACTACACTAAACCAGCTTGAGTTTTTCTGTTGGGTATGAACAATGAAACCATCAACATTTCCTTTTCCTGACTGCTCACAAAGTTTGTTTTCTGAGTTATCACAAGGCACTTAAGTTCTTCATAAAAAGGCAGCACTTACAGCAGCATTTTGTTGGCCTGTCATTCAGTCTGCACACTATTATTTTCTACTATTAAGTAGCACTGTAGAAAACATGATGTGGCAGATGTATGCTCTCACCAAGGCAGAAGAGAACACAGGAATTTTCATTATCCTGTTTAGACTCATAAAGAGCAAAATTCTTTGCCACCACTTTGCTCTGGCTGCTTTCAGTGCAAAACAAGGTGCATTTCCTCCTAGAAGTGTAGATCACAGAACCCAAGAGTGGTGTGGGCTGGAAAGAACCTTAAAGCTCATCCAGCACCCCCCCCTGCCATGGACAGGGACACCTCCCACTGTCCCAGGATGCTCCAAGCCCTGTCCAGCCTGGCCAGGGACACTGCCAGGGATCCAGGGGCAGCCACAGCTGCTCTGGGCACCCTGTGCCAGGGCCTGCCCACCCTCCCAGACACCAATTCCTGCCCAACATCCCATCTGTCCCTGCCCTCTGGCACTGGGAAGCCAATCCCCCTTGTCCCATCTCTCCATCCCTTGTCCCAAATCCCTCTCCTAGATGCAGCCCTGGAGAAGGCAGCACCATTCCCCAAACCTGCTCCTCCATTTCTTTGGTGACACTGAGGACCATGGAGAAGTGAAATCCCATCATTATTCACACAGTTCAGTCTGGTTATCCCCAACACTTGTCTTCTACATGTACAAGGGAGATTTAAGTGAAAGCTTTTTGGAGCTCTTGTTTGAAGAGGAATATCTCGTGCATTCCAGTGAAATTCCTTCTTTAGCAATGATGCCTGACAGTGAAGGTTACACCTTTTTTTCTGAATGTATCTCCTATTTTTTAATGACTTTGCCACCTAAATTAGCATTGTAGTGTAGCTAACAATGATGGCAGAAACCCTTACAAAGCTGCTGGCTGTCAATGGGATCACAGCCTTCTATGACAGAAATAATCTCTACTTTCAAAATGCAGGTGGTTCCTCTGCCTAGTTACCTAGTTATTGTGCTATGAAACAGCATCCCAGGTAGGTGTTGTGAGGGATATGTAATGGAGAATACTAGACAAAAATAGAAATAACTGCTTCAGCTGGGATCTGAAAAAAATCCAGACCTAAGTCACCTGGGGAATGATGCTTGCCTATAAACTCAGATTTACTGCAGGATATTCTGTATTATGGTGTATTTTTAAAATCTCTGAGCAGTGTCATACTTCTGCCCTCAGTGCAGCAGGGTGAGCTAGTGACCAAGACACTACTCTAAAATATAGACTACGTGACTGTGACAGAAATATTATCAAGTGAGATCTATCCAGTTACCAGAAAGGTAACAAACCACACAACTACTTTTCAAAAACTAATTTTTTTTTAATAAAAGGTGTTCAGCTTGAACCACAGGCATACAGCTAACTGAAACAGAAAGCATTGCTAACCACCTTCTAATAGACTGGAGACTCTGCTAGTGGTTACCTTCAAACAATGAAAAGGCTCAGAGATTATTGCACAGTAATTAAATTTAACATTTTTAAGAGCTGATGGACAGAATCAACCACTTGTATTTCAGCTACCACACTGCAGGTGCAGAATCAGGGGCCCCCAAGAAGAAGATAAAGTGAAGATTTTTACTCACAACTGACTACACAAAAAAGAATTTTTAAAAACAACAATCTCCATAAAAGACAGAGAAATGGCACTGAATCCCTGTATTGCACGTACATAATCAGGAGAACTGTCTGCTCCTACAATTAGAGATTGAATCATTCCTAGGGGTTTAAAAGTTTTCAAAACAAAGGAAAAAACAAGCATAAATCCAAGGACAGCATTTGGAGAAATGCTGATAAAATGCCACGTGGTTTTGTTGCTCTGTATCATCAGTGTTAAGCTGCAGCCCCACTGCATCCAGACATGGTATCAAGACAGGTATAAATAAAGTTACATTTACATTTTGTTGTTGCAGTTTATCACCCTGTGTATTACTTTCAGAGCAGCTGAACACAGCTGAAATGCTGAATGTGTGTGGCCAAAGCAAGGACTAACACATCATCCTCAGCAGCTTCGTAAGACTTTTTTTTTTTTTTTACTGGATTAGCTGTTATATGAAAAGTAAAGTCAAATATTGATTTGTGAAACGTAGACATGCTTCAATCTATTGAACAGTACATTTAAAGGAGAGGAGTTAAAAGTTTCCTGTTGCGTACAAGTGACAAATTCAGTGTGGCACTCACATCTAAAATTACCACAATATTCCTTTACAAAACAGGGCTCAGATAATGCCTCTGTCAACATTGACGTGTACCAGTCCTCCCTCACCTATTTTTTTTGATTTATTCCCACAGAAATAATTATAACCATCATTAAAAAGAGAAGTGGCAGCTAAAGCTTGGTACCAACACTGTAAGGCTGAAATCATGCCTGCAAAGGGGATGGGAATGTAGGCACAGCCCTCACATTACTGTGGGTAATTCTACGTAGTCACCTCATGTTACTTCTCAGGAGAGAAATTAAACGTGGTGCTTTTTTGCAAAGATTCTAACTTTTAAGGCAAAAAGACAGATGTTTGGTCATGTTCTAGATGCATAAGGGATAAATCAGACAGTGACACCTAAAAACCAGCTAGGTACACGTCTGGGTAGTCTTTTGTTAAAAGGAAAAAACAACTAATCATGCCAGAGAAAAGAGAATGTAAATAAGCTGAGAGGATATAGGGGAAAACATGATGAATGAGAACATTATCTGAGGAAAAACAACTTGAGTTTGATAAACACTATCAAGGAACACACAAAAGTTCAAAGCCAAGGAAAATGATGGGCAGAGTTGGATGTTTCTGGATCTGACCATCCTGAAATATTGTTGCTTTCTTTACTGCAATACAATTAATAATTAGCATGCCATCCTCCTAGGCAAACACTTCCACAGAATTCACTACTTACATCCTGATGTGTAAAACCACTTGAAAAGTACATGACTTTTAAATATCAGGAGAAGTCAGGCAGCCTAACCACGAAACCCCAGGCATTTGTTCACAGTTCAGTTCCTTACAGACATATTTACCCATCAAAAAACAAATCACTGTCAGCAGAGGATGCAAAAACTCAGTGTCACCAAAAACCTATTTAATTTATGGTGCTCCATGTCCTGGTTCTCACAATGAAATATTCTGAGTGCTCATCCTTTAAATTCAATTTGATATTGAATTTATTTCAATTATTGTGACCATAAAGAACTGATTTTAAAAGTTCTATCATGAATGAATCAAATCTCCATCCTCTAAATGTTACCAGTTCTGAGGAGATAAAGGGAGGCACATCTTGTGCAATTCAGCTTAATGTTGCATAACCACCCCTCGTGTTTTGTACAGTCTAATATAAACAGGACAATATTATTCAGCTTTCTGTTTTGTTTCCTCCGAAGTTAGCTTATATGGAAAATAATAGCTGGTTGAAAAATCAGAATTTTGGTGACTTGTGATGCTATGAAATGGCATCAATAAGCAAAGGTGGACATGAGTTTCTCTTCCATGATGAAATTAGCTCCTAGATTAGCCCCTTTTTTGACCTTCAGTCCTGGTAGTCAAGCATTGCCCTTTTTCATACTGGTACCCAAGGTACTGCACAGCATGGATGGTGACAGACCTCTTCATGATATTTTGCATTTTTGATCATTAACCTAGGAAGACATGCTGCACACTCAGCTGCAGCTGGCACAGGTTTCTCACAGAGAAGCTGTGGTTGCTCCATCCATGGAAGTGTCCAAAACCAGGTTGGACAGGGACCCTTGGATAGTGGAAGTTGTCCCTGCCCATTGCAGGGGTGGAACAAGCTCTAAGGTTCCTTCCAACTCAAACCATCCAGGAATTCTATTCCATGATTCTAAGGAGCACTAGTGAACGAACTTAAGTGTCATATCATGGCCACATGACAATTACATGCTTCAGATTATATATTATGGAAATGATTATGTATTTTTTTATTGCAAGCTGAAATCCACTTAAATGCAATTATTTGATTTTCCTCCCGTTTATCTGGATGTACAGTAAACCCCAATACAAAGCAATGAATAATTGTAAGCCTAAGAGGTCTACTTTCTAACTTTTTTTAAAGTTGGAGATCTAACAGAGCAGCTTTTCCTTTGTGGCAAGATGCATATGAATGGTGTTATGCACCATATGACAACGGGTACAGAGACACAGGTCACTTGTGTATACTAAAAAAAGCCACATTTCTCACTGTGCATTCACATCACAGCAATTTTGCAGCTAAATTATACTTTCAGCTAAATAACTGCTAATTATATAGTTAGCACAATAAGCAGGAAGAAGCTTATCTGCCTAAAAAAGCAAAACCTGAGCAGGGATTGGTAAGAGAGTATGCTACAACTGCACAATGTAAATAGGGTAAAAGAAAACAGCAAGACAACACACTGTGCTGAAGTCTTAATTCAAAGAAACCTGATGAAATAAAGTGGAAATGTCACATGCAATTGCAGAAGAAATACTTGATGGAAATGCAGGCTGACAAAAAAAACATGTCCAAACACAATTCTAATCTTAACTGCTTATGACAATGAATGGCTTTTAGTGAGTGGGAACTCGCTGCCAGTAATAAAATGCTCTGGCATTTGGATTTTTAAAAGTGCAAGTTGCTTTGTGTCAAAGCTTGGTGGCTTTAGCTCATTCTGACCAGCACTGCTGGTCCCTCTCCAGCGGAGCCAGGAGTGCACTCAGTGTGCAAAAGCTGTGAAGCAGCTACTTGAAATAGCTGGACATGATGTAATAGTTTCCTTCCCAGGAACTCCACAATTCACAGAAGGAAAACCATCTTGGACTCACCACTCTCCCTGCTAGTTCTGAGTGACCCCTTAAGGACATCTGCTCCCTTTGCCTCTCTTTGCAACTGAGAAAATCCCGGGATGGTTTGGGCTGGAAGGGACCTTGAAGATCATCTCATTCCACCCCCTGCCATGCACAGGGACACCTTCCACTGTCCCAGGCTGCTCCAAGCCCTGTCCAGCCTGGCCAGGGACACTGCCAGGGATCCAGGGGCAGCCACAGCTGCTCTGGGCACCCTGTGCCAGGGCCTGCCCACCCTCCCAGGGAACAATTCCTGCCCAACATCCCATCTGTCCCTGCCCTCTGGCACTGGGAAGCCATTCCCTGTGTCCTGGCCCTGCAGGCCTTGTCCCCAGTCCCTGTGCAGCTCTCCTGGAGCCCCTTGAGGTACTGGAATGTCAGGGAGGGCTGCACCATGTCTGTGTTGCTGCATCCACACTGTGGGATCACCCATTGCCTTCAGAGCTGAGGCTGAAGGCCTCACACGGATGTAGGAATAGAGAAGAGGTGAGGGTGGAGGTGGCACAGGCAACTGTAACTGTGGCTGTTCTCCATGCTGAGCCCCTGTCCATGATGACTCACTACAGCTCTTCATCTGTAATATTTTGAGTGAGATTCAACAATTTGCGAACATAAATTATAAAAAATTATAGTCATAAACAACTACTTCCTTCATGACGCAGATATGACTATAAAGGCAATTTTGTCAGCAGTGTGAAAAAAAAAAAACATACATACCCTGCACAATTAACAGATATCAAAAGGACTAAGAATGCCAAATTAACCCCAAGTATACAAGTTCTGCAATTTTTTTTACTAGGGAGAAACCGGCAGGAAAAATTTGGTAAACTGTTCCAGATCCATAAGCTGCAGCCACACAACGTATAGCTGAACAGACAGTTTCAGTTCATTTTACATCACATTTTTTTTTCATCTGGCTTTGTACATGCTAAAGAACACTTCAGTGAATTATGCTTTTGGACATTCAGTAGTTGCTACTTCTGTCTGAAATGCAGCTATTCCAGATTTCAGGGTGGCACTCCTCAATCTTTTGTGAGGAATAGACAACAGACGGTCCAGAGAATTTCACCTTGATAGCATAATTTATCAGCATGCACAATTGTAATGATGTAAATTTCCCTTTTGTCTTTATAGGGGAATATCTATAGTTAAATATTTTCAAATGATTTACTTTATTTTTAGTTAGTTTAAGAGAAGCATATGTATCTTGTTTGTATTAGCTTTGGGGAGCTTCCAAGAGAACTGTCTGAATTTCCTGCACTTTCAGCAGAAAATAAAACCTTCAACAAAATAAACTCACTCTGCCAAAGGAGTGGAAGAACGGAGAGGAATGAAGGAAGCTCACAAGAAAGCTGTTCTTACCCTCAGTGAGCAAAGCAACTTCAAAGCCAAGCCTTTGGTGACCAGAATCTTATCTTTATCTCTTCTACTGACAATACTCTTTGGCTGTTCTATGTCAAGCTCAGACAACTTTTGGTAAAGTAGGTATTATGTGAAAAAATGCAGGGCCTATTGTGATTATAACCTCAAGAATTAACCCTGGCATCTCTGATCACTGCCTAGAAATGAAAGCAGAGCTGTCACACCAGTGGAAGGTTTGTTGCCAGACACTTTGCTAAATAAACTGTCCATCCTCACACTCCTCCTCTGCCTTCCCGAGTAAGTGGCAAGCTGAGAGTGCAGGTTTTCAGCCACGCTGAGCCAGCCCATGCAGGAACACATTTCCCATGAGGAACATGGCATTTCCAGCCCATATCCCAGTGCCCACAACAAGGCTACACTGGAGGAAATGCCATAGTGTGTCCTGTCCCAGAGGGAAAGGCCCAGGAGCACAGAAAACACACCACAGGACACCTGCCAAGGCAGGAAGCCCAACTGCTTTCATGCTCCAAAAGCCTGTTTTCCCAGCTTGCACTGGCCCAAGAAATAATGAGCCATTTCTGAGGACACAAATATATGAGTTATATATGGGAAGGTGCAGATGCTTCATTGGTACTCCTTAGATGACTTCACCATATCGTGTTTATTATCCAGCTGACCTACAGCTAGTCCCCAGCTCATCTCCTGGTCATCTCTTCTTCCATCTACACCCTTCTTGCCTTTGAAATTCCAACCCCAAACCACTTCACTTCAAAGTATTCCAACTCATCCTCCACCTCCTTGAAAGTCAGGCTTCAGAAACAATAAAAAATTACTATAAAATTGCCCAGATTCCATCAGTGCTTTATTGATACTTGGTGATGCTTCACTCTCACAGTTCTGTGTCCTTTTTACCTGTTTACTGAGGATTTTGCAATTCCCAGAATCACAGAATCCCCAAATAGTTTGGTTTGGAAGGTTTATTAGCAGGGAAACCTTTACTAGACCAGGTTGGTCCAAGCCTCCCCATGAATCAAATCAAACAAACTGATTTTTACCCCAACTAGCTTAGAAAAAGTAAATTACTCTGGAAGATATCTACTCAAGGACAAGCTTCAGAGGCTGGTCTAAGCCCACCAAGAAGCTCCGGCATAAGGGGATCCACCACAATGCCCAAAATACCTGACAGTCATCAGCTGGGAACTCAAACACTCCCAAGACAGTATTTCCAAACCACACACAACATTGACAAGAGAATACAAACAGTATTTAGTAAAACTGAACCAAATCATTAGCCAAGATCCCACAAAACCTGGGATGCAAATGCTACTAGAAGCTGACAACATTCCTACTAAGAAAATGAAAACTCTGCCTTTGTACTTAGTCATATTGTGCTTGAAATACTAGTGAGGTTTTCTTGCTGTTGTAAGGAAATGAAGATTTCTCCGTTTCTCCATGAACTAAGCAGTATTCCTAAGGGGTATGGGAAGATCTTGTTTGGTTTGACTGGTAGAACAAGAAAGAACAAGTCCCATATGCAGCCCCAACTCCACCATACAAAGGTAAATAGATCATCATGATACAGGCTTTAATTAATCAATCTACCTTGAGGAGAGTTTGAGGACTTTAAAGACACTCCTCAAGTGAAAAAGTTTCTGATTCCAGCCCTACACATTCAGTTGAGCTGCAAAATGTCACCAGCAAAACTGTTTGGAGAAGTTACACAGCAATAAGTGCTACAAGAACTGAAAGTTTGGTAATTATCGCAGAGTGAAAACCATCACAGTATGGTGTGGGTTGGAAGGGAGAGAGACCACCTTGTTCCACCCCCCTGCCCTGGGCAGGGACTCCTTCCACTATCCCACGCTGCTCCAAGCCCTGTCCATCCTGGCCAGGGACACTGCCAGGGATCCAGGGGCAGCCACAGCTGCTCTGGGCACCCTGTGCCAGGGCCTGCCCACCCTCCCAGACACCAATTCCTGCCCAGCATCCCATCTGTCCCTGCCCTCTGGCACTGGGAAGCCTTTCCCTGTGTCGTGTCACTCCATTCTCTTGTAAAAAGTCCCTTTCCTCCCTTTCCACCTCCTTGTAGGCTCCCATCAGGAGCAATGCAGGTCTTATATAAGACAAAGTTTCTAATTTATGCGTTAAACCTAAAAATAGCTATTAATAGCAATGGAAATAATACATAATGAAACCTGTAGACCTTTAAGGATATCTTAGAGGTGATTTCTGATGAAGTGGCTCTCCAAAAAGGAACAAATTCAACAATTTTGTAGGAAGACACAGTTGCTACACAGGCATTCATTTTTGTGTTTCAGTTCATAGTTAACTCCAGATTTAAGCATCTTTATTGTATTTCAATGCTTCTTTGGAATGAGCTCGTATTCTTTTTATCCTATGTGATGTTAACTGAAGTACAGAAACACATATTTTTATCATGAAGAATAAGATGCCAAACATTGTATCTTGTAAATGGCCACAAAACCCCCACCAATTAGCAGTTTAAACCAAACAGTTTTCTTCAAGTTTTTCCTTCACACCTCCCAAACTTTACTACCTACAATACACTACAGTTGCAGGAATTCAATTTAACCACCAGTACCCTCTCACCCCAGCATCATCTCTGAGTGTATTATCAAATATTTTCTTCATGCTTGATATTATGCTTAGCAGTAACAACTGTGACACACTCTGCAAAAGTATATATACAAATATTACTGTATTTCCTGAACCACCTGCTGTCACTCAAGAGAGTCACTCAGTCATTATAGATTACACCAGTCCTGGAGTCAGTTCTGGGCTCCTCAGGACAAGAGAGACACCGAGGGGCTGGAGTGTGTCCAGGGCAGGGAACGGAGCTGGGGAAGGGGCTGGAGCCCCAGGAGAGGCTGAGGGAGCTGGGAAAGGGGCTCAGCCTGGAGAAAAGGAGGCTCAGGGGGGACCTTGTGGCTCTGCACAACTCCCTGACAGGAGGGGACAGCCGGGGGGGTTGGGCTCTGCTCCCAGGGAACAGGGACAGGAGGAGAGGGAACAGCCTCAGGCTGGGCCAGGGGAGGCTCAGGTTGGATGTCAGGGAAAATTTCTTCACAGAAAGGGTTGTCTTGCCCTGGCACAGCTGCCCAGAGTGGAGTCCCCAGAGGCATTTAAAAGCCCTGTGGATGTGGCATGGGGAAATGGGTTAGTGATACCCTTGGCAGTGCTGGGGGAATGGTTGGACTCTATGACTTTTCCAACCCAAACTTCGAGGGGGCTTTTTCAAAGCAAATGATCCTCCAGTTCTATGGCTTTGCAAACCCACTTTCAGTGTCTAAGCAATTTTAACTGAGCAGCG
>VYXD01016843.1:228585-267193 GCA_013397195.1 Hylia prasina | reverse complement strand
AAAAATATATATATATATATTCAACTTCACAGAAGCTGAATTCATAAGTTCTCATCTGGTTCCTCACCAATCAGATCCTGTGGTTCAGCATCTCTGTTAAGACACAGCAAACCATCAATGCCTTGGAACTGTTTCTCCCACTGAAAGTACCAATCTGAATAATTTTGACCCTACCTAAGAGAACAAACTTCACACACAAGACTGTGTAATCTAAGTCCTCAATACAAACAATGACAGAATGGAGTTTCCATAATTTCCATACTATCCAAGTAGAAGATTTTCCGGTTTTCTGATGATGCACAGGATGTCAGTGGGAAAAGTCAGGGCTCCTCTCTACCCAGCAGCCAAAAGATTCTGTATTCCTGCCCTTGGGGTGAAAATTGCTATTGAAATTTCTGTGGGTGGCATAAGAAAGTCAGAAGGGGTTCGCAGAGCAGACATGGTTACAATTTGGGGAATGCCAAGGAGGCAAGGGAATAAAGTTACTGCTAAGGCCACACCCTGCCCCTGCTTCCACAGAGCTCTGCTCAAACATCAAAAATCACTGCAAACAGACACTGAGATAGGTAAAACAACAAGGGAAAATCACCACAAAACAGAAAAAACCCCTCTTGACTGCCTCATGACAACATTAGACATATTTAAAAACAGTAATTACAAAAAAAAAGGTTGATTTAACCTGTTGCTGTTCATATAGAAGGTTAGAGTGTGCAGACAGTAAAGTTCTTATAATGGTTCAGTATTAAACAGGAGCAGTGCATGATAAAAAATGTCAGGTCCCAGACAGCAGACAGTTGACAAGGGATTATGGCATGAGATTCCCAAACTGCTGTGAGCAGGAGTACGCTGCTTTACAGCCATTATCTTATATCAGAGCTGAAGATAAATCATGGAAAATGCTTTTATTTCTTATGATATATAAAAAGATAGCAGCATGGTTAAAGAAGTAATTCTTTATGACACCACTCAGCACACTTACTGCATTCACTCTTTCAGTGGTGTTAAATATTTTGAAAATTTAAGGGAATAGCTTAACAGAGATGTGTGAAACCTATCAGAAAAATCACATTATTGAGCTTTGAAGTGATTTTCAGTATAAAGGAGATAAGTTCTTCTAAGATACTAGAAAATATAAGAAAGTGGGTTTGTTTTCCTATTACTTTACATGCCAGTAAAAGCATCATTTATTCTATTAACCTGGGACCAAAAAAACTCTATGTACAAATTTCAAGAACTGCTCTCCCAACCTGAATAAAATGGAAATTGTAAGGAGATGAGAAACAGCCTTCTGCGAGCTGACTGAAAACCAACCAAATAAATGGGGTAACTTTTAGATTAAATCTCTTTTCACTACATTCCATCTTATTTTTGAAAGACATTTGGATACAAAGACACTGCATCAGTTCTGATAAACACAGAAGTTGCTGACCACTGCTCTGCTGAATGTTCTGGAAGCAGACAGCAGCTGCAGCCTGAATGCCAAAAAATGAACCTTTAACTGAGATGTGGAAAACCCAAACCTCATAGAAAATAATTGTAGAAGTCTATGTACACAGGCACTTGTTCCAAAATGAACTATGAGCAACAGATGGTATTTTCTCAAATTCTGAGGCAAAATGCTCTTGATAGAAATATGTAAAAGCTGCATTATCCAACTAAATAAAATTTCCTGAAGTATTTATGAAGTCTTGTCTATTTGGGGACCAAAGTTAATTTTGTGTTGCCTGCTTTGTAAAGCACAGCAGTGACAGACAGGGACAAGATGAGAGATTACTGCTGAAAGACAGTGAAGCACCTGGGTATGTTGTACATCCACCCCAGAGTCCTTCAACTCTTCCTCACCAAAATCCTGTTTGTGATTATAATTGGTTACTTATAATTTACAATAAGTTTTCTAATAAACTTTAATTAACCTACCACATGTTAAGATGGCTAATTTACTGCAGAAAAATAATTGTATGTATCAGAAAAATTCCATGAAGCTTTTTTCCCATGGGAACGTGACATGACTCTTCCTATTGACTCAATTTATCAAAATCTAGAAGATTAGTGTTGGAATGGGAAAACTTGTCATTATTTGTTCAGATAACTTTTTTTTGGCTGCATTGAGTAAGCATCTGATATCTCCCCAAGTGCTACAAATTATCTGCTGGTGAGCAGATGAAAGACCTGCCTTTGGGAACTGCAACAACCATTTTCTCCTCAGTTTATCAGGGGAGTACAGATACACTTCAGATAATTAGTCCTATTGCAGTGAATAAGGCAAATTGAACCTGCAGTTACAATACATCTTATTTTCTCTAGAACAGGATGGCTGTTTTTGTTACTAGCCAACATTATCTTTGAGGTCAAGGGTTTGGGTTAGCACACACACAAATGCTGGAGTGGAGCAGGCTCTGAACACACCGTACCAGCTTGATAGCAACAAAAAAATGCATTGGAACACAGTGTCTTTGGAGAATATGTCATTCAATAGGGAGCCACAGCTCACACAGCTTGGGCTCCAGCCTGAATATGAACAAGAGCTGC
Source organism: Hylia prasina (assembly GCA_013397195.1). Taxonomy (NCBI): domain Eukaryota; kingdom Metazoa; phylum Chordata; class Aves; order Passeriformes; family Sylviidae; genus Hylia; species Hylia prasina. The sequence continues at coordinate 264,664 of VYXD01016843.1, read as the reverse complement.
TCTGGAAGAGCTCCACCACATTCCAGTAACATATCTGAAGGGCAATTGGGGGAAAAAAAAAAAAGGTATCTTACGTGTCTCAACTTTTTTTCAGGGAAGTGAAGGCAATCAGACATCTCCCAAAAGTGCTGGGGATAACAAATACAGGAGGATTAAACAATGGCAATGTATTATAGGCTTGTCTCCCCAGAGCCTTCTCTTCCCCAGGCTGAACACCCCAAGTTCTCTGCCTCTAACTCAAAGACTGTTAAGAATTGCTACTTTTTGGCCAAACTCTGGGTTATTGTTTCTATAATTAACCAATAAAGAACTCCTATTCATAAAAGCTGATTTAGCATATGAAATATTCCATTTATTCCACTAATTTACTTAGTTCCTAATCAACAAGGAAATGAGAAAATTAGGAGAAATAGCTGATTACATGAAAGGGAATTAAAAGTTTATCTTTTCAATTACACCTGTGAAAAACATTAGGGTGTCTATACAGTTCAATAAAAATGAGTAACAGACTCTTAAATTTCTATTTCTTCCAAATACATTCTCTAGATTTTCTGTGAGGTTTTTCAGAAAGACATTTCACAGAGAACAAGAACCCACTCCTGTTAATGGGGATAAACAAAATGTAAATTCTCCCTTCTACATTTCTTTAATGCTGTTTTCAGGCCAGGTGATGAGGAAATCAGTTTTCAGTTAGTGGCTTATTTTGCCCCATGTGATACTTCACATGAGCAGCAGAGACAAGCCAACCCTTTTTCAAAACCTACTTTTGGGTTTTGAATTTCTGTCTGTATTAATAGGTTTTTTTCTCCAAACCTTTTTCTTATGCACTTCATACCAAGACTGTCTTTTAATATGCTTGACTCATTCCCTTTAAAATACTCTCCTTTCCTTCATCCCATCATTCAGTCTCCTGGCCACCCACACTGACAATCAGCAGCAGTTGCGTAACTTTAAAGGTAATATTAACAACATCCATAGGTGGGAGAACTGCCCTCAGCATGACACTGTGAAATGCTGCTCAGGGGGACAAGACCTCTCCAAGAAGATAAACTGTAAACTGATGAGATTAACTTGCTTTAGTAAGGTGGACACAGCTTGGAATAAATGTGGCTCTGTAGAGGTAGAAAATGGTCCTGTATCAACATTTTATAGAATTACAGAATTGTTCAGGTTGGAAAAGCCATCCCCGATGGAGTCCAGCCACTCTGCCAGCACTGACCCCTGTCCCCAAGTGGCACATCCACACGGCTTTTAAAACCCTCCAGGGATGGGGACTCACCACTGCCCTGGGAAGCTGTGCCAGGGCTGGACAACAGTTTTTCCATGAAAGAATTTTCCCCAATATCCTCCCCTGGCCCAGCCTGAAGCCATTCCCTCTGCTCCTGTCCTTGTTCCCTGGGAGCACAGCCCGACCCCCCCGGCTGTCCCCTCCTGTCAGGGAGTTGTGCAGAGCCACAAAGTCCCCCCTGAGCCTCCTTTTCTCCAGGCTGAGCCCCTTTCCCAGCTCCCTCAGCCTCTCCTGGGGCTCCAGCCCCTTCCCCAGCTCCGTTCCTGCCCTGGACACGCTCCAGCCCCTCGGTGTCCCTCATGTCCTGAGGGGCCCAGAACTGGACACAGCGTTTGACATGTGGATGTTTCAGTTCAGACAGATTTGAGCAGCATCTCCACAGGTGAATAACTTCTCCCATTATTTTATCCAATGTGAAGCACAGCGTCTTCCTGTCATAGCATGTTTCTCAAAATCACTGGGTCTTTGTTTACCCTAATTTCTATTACTTCCTTTGTCTTTCCAGTGCCAATTCACAGCTATCTGCAACAACGGATCTAAAGAACTTTGTTCGTTTACTCTTTAAGTAACTTCTTAGTACTCTTTGATAGAAACGGATGGCTTTTTGTTAAATAACAACCAAAAATGTACAAAACCCTCACTGATTAGTCTGTAAATGTCCCTGTAAAATACGAAGACGAGAAATTGGAAATGGAAGGTACAACATGTTCCGCCAATATCTCACAGAGAAAAAGCAGCACACAGAAATTCCAATTCCAATTAGATATTTAGTACCAAACAGCCTAAAATGTTTGGTACATACTTTCTTCCTCATCCATTTCCTCCACTTTATATGGCTGCATGTTTAAAAAAACAATTACTGGGATGTTTATAACATATGGTCACATACTTATGGTTTTTAAGCACTACATTTTTCAATCAAAACCTTGCGTTAGGAACACCAGAAAATTGTTTTAATGCATTGTTGAAATAGATTGCTGTTATAAAAATAAATCCTACTCTTTGGAGAGCTACTGCATTAGCTTGTTCTGTTTGTCTGTGGACGTCTGATCAAAATGAACCATGCAGGTGAATAATTGGTTTCTGAGAAACCTTGAACAAACCACTCATGTGAAAGAGGCAGCAGGAAAAGCATCTAATGACCAAATCAGCAGAGAGGGTGCTTTGGGGACCAGTACTGTTCCTTTTTTCATCCAAACACTTCAATACTTACCATTAGTGCGAATAAAACAAATATTGGTTTACAGCGGCAGTAATAAACAGTTTTATAGAGAGACTTATGAGGGCTTTATCTTAATAATGAATTTTCTACCTACAGCTACATCTAAGACCCATCTAAAATCCCAGTATTCCCAGACTTCCTGTTCCCTCAAATGCAACCCAATTAGCTGTGCAGGAGAAAAATCAGTATACAAAATTCTCCTGTTTAACTTATGGAGGTGCAAAGGAACCCCAAGATCTCATCCATTTATAAGACAAGCTCTTACAACCTCTTCAGTTTAATCATCTTCTCTTTTAAGGACACTCATTTAACCAGTCTTCTCAAAAAATAAGTGTTTTGAGTACAATAAATGCCTTAATTTATACCCTCTACTGCAAAATAATGGCAATGTCCAAAAGCTCTAGGACTATTAAAGAATAAGTAAAAAATTATGATGTTCGTATTTGGTTTACTTCAAATGTTTCTAACAAGAAAAACAAGGAATTTTGAAATTACTTTAGCAGGTGTTTGCACTGCTAATGTCAAAAGTTCTTTTGCTTATTTGTTCTCCCACCTCATAAACCTGAAGAATGAAATATTTTCAATCAGATCTTCATAAGATGCTACTACCTCAGTAAATGTTCTTTCAAAACAAATCAATTTTCGTCCTTATTTTCCAAAATAATGAGAATTTTGAGAGTTTCTAAGTGAAATAAGACATACACCATCTATGTAACACAAATACCAGATACCAATGACACTTTTGTTTAAGTCCTGGGTGATGAAAGATCATCACCTTTTTGAAGAACATCATCTTAATCTTCTTCAATGCATTTGTCTACAAATCTTTCAACCACAAGCAATGTATTTGTAAAAACACATTAATGCAAAAACCAGCTGCAAGTAACTATTACCACTTCATAGTAATATACAGAAGTTTAAACAGACTAAACTTCACCAACATCTTTTTCACAGGATTTTAGGATAGTTCTTCTGTTTAAGGATAATTTATGCAGCATTCTCTCATTAAAGTTTCAATTCATTTAAAGGAAAGAACTGATTACGAATTCAGGCAGAACTGCAGAATTCAGCTATTACTCAATAGAAAATCTTGCTTTAGATTTGGGTTAGGTTGGTTATTTCAGTCTATTCTGAAATAGCTATTTTTTGTGATATAAAAATAGGGGAATTAGGTAGGAGTAATATTCTATAAAGTATAATTCATCTGGAGGAGGGTATGACTAATATTTAGAAAAGTATTTATAGGCCCCCTGCTCAATACTGGAGACAGGCAAACCCAAGAATAACCTGATATTGAAAATGTTACTTCATCAGCCACCAAGTCAGAGTAATCAAAAAGACAGTATTATAGGGCAAAACAAGGTGACTCTCCTATTAAGTGCAACTTAAACAGCTAGAATCCACATACCATACAAAACCCACCCTTTACTATATTACTTTACCATATGCTTTCAGTAAACAACACCCTAATAAAGAATTCTAGTATAATCACATTTTAAGTTTATACCTCTAGACAACACGAGAAACTAAAAATTCACATAAGAATGAAGTTTTTTAGACCATTAATGATGCGCAGCTAAGGCATTAAAAAAAATCTTACTGGGTTTCTTGATGACATTTTTAAATGGAAAAGAAATAGAGACAAAAAAAAAAAAACCACTGAAGAGACCTAGGCAGTGCTTTGGATGATTAGTAGATGGTTTCTGAATTTTAAAGAAAGATTATGACAACAAAACCCCCCAAAAAACAAAGTTACCTTAGCTTTTTCCTCACCCCAGTATTTGACAAATATGGACATATCTCAGTCAGAAGTCTTGATTCAATTTGGCAAAAGCTTCCCTTTCTGCCAACAGGGTATCCAGTTCTACATATTTTGTGTGTTCTTAGCAGTTACCACTGACTACCAGCTGAACAACATTAATTGCATCACACTAACTCTATTACGGCCGACCAGTTTATTTGGAAGTAGGTTTAATTTCATTTATGCATCATTACTGGAGTCATCATATGATTGTGGGATAGACTTCTCATTTCTTCATGATAACACACGTTTATAGAAGAACACTTCTATGTGATGGCAGAGCTCTGCATTAAACTGTTCTTTAGATAATTAAAAAAATCAGATAGAGCTGCAGGATCCCTATTGTAATATTAGATATGCAAGCACAGAACACATTATAGGACCTGGTGAACCTAGAGGTCTTCTCCATTCCAAATGGCTCTATGATTCATAGAATCTTATAATCCTAGAATGATTTGGGCTGGAAAGGCTTACAGATCATCTCATTCTAACCCCCAAAAACATCACAACAATTATCTAAAGGTCAAATTGATCACATCAATAGTGAATGAAATGCTTGTTTGCTACATACTGGATTAAAAATTAACTTCTCTGCACCAAATCTAGAACATTAATAGATTTCAGATCTGCTCCACTACATTTAAAAGACAGCAAATAAGACAGCAAATACTGCAGTTCATGGACTTGAGTTTACCTACTCTTCAGCAATTTCAAGTTTCTAAGATAAATGTCTCTTAAAAAAAAAAAAAAAACAAAAACAAAAAACCCACCCCCAAAAAAGCTCTTAATTATAACAGACAATTTCTTCTTAGGAAGTAAATGATGCAGGGGAACCTTTTTACATCTATTGATGTGCAGGGGGGAGATTGGGCTGGTTCTCTCTTAGGGGAACTCAAACGAAGGACTATTTATGAAGTACTTGGAGCTTTGAATATAGTCAAATGTAATAACAAGATATAAGCTCCCACCTCCCAAATTTCTTTTTTGTTGAAACCACTTTTGTAATACTGGTTTTTAATAACCCCCATAATGGCCAAATTAGAGGGACCCCAACTGAAGTCATTCATCCCACATAAAACAAACATTGCTTTTTCTTCTTAGCTTTGTTTTACAAGCTACATTACTTCCAGATGACGCTTGAGGGGCCTAGGAGTTTCAAGAGTTAGATGGTTAAACAGACAGCTGCTTTCTATTTACCATATAAATCAGGGAAAAATCAAAGAAGAATCTAAATATTAGAATTCATTTAGCCCATTATGGAGCACAAACTGAGGGGGAAAAGAAAATAATACAGAAACCTCGTCATCCAGATGCAAAGTTTAATTCTGGTTATCAAGATGAGAGAAAAACTCATCAACATTTGCAGAATTCCAGCCCTCCATGAAAGTCAGCTTTGCACAGTGGGTAAATTTACTGGATTGGGAAGGAGTCAGGAAAAGTCAGCTCGAATTGGGAACTCTCCCAGTACCACCAGGCTTTGCTACTGCAGACTTTACATATATAACTATATATTAAAACATATCTTTTTATACATATACATGCACACACAGAGCTCACTACATTTGTATTTTTTACATTTTTCCCTTTGAATTGCCAACATGCTTTTATTTCTATACTAAATAACCCCAAAACCAAACAGGTTTTGGATAGAGGATTAAACGATGGCTCTCCATATATTGATTAATGTATCAATTAATATGAAAAGTCCAATATTACACTACAAAGTTTCTATCCCAAATTTCATCCACCATTGAAGTGCTGTTTAAATGACAATGCTATGGATTACATAAGTGAATATATTGCCACTAAGTGGGATTGTTTTTAGAAGTTTTCCTAGCACATTTAAGCCTCATTTGGCGAGAACAATTTTCTTTTCAAACCCCAAATTTAGGAGGTAAGACTCAAGTGATGTCTGCTGAACTACTTGAATCTAATACTATACCTACATTTGATTTTTAACTTCTTCAATTTCTGCCTAAAGGAAACTGGAAATCTACATCAGCAAGAAAATGACATAAACTTGCCAAACCCCAGAATTTTCTGCGTCCACTCTTTCCCTAGAAAGAGTTAATGAGAAGCTGTTGTTACCAGCTGTAGTTTAACAAGCAGGGAAAGCACTCAAAAATCATAAAGAATACTATGAGATCCTTAAAAACAAAGTTTTGGGGTAGATGGCAGCTCCAACAACACATCTGATGTGCTACTTCCCAAGAGAAGTCAGCATGTCTCTCGTTATGCTGTTAAGTACCTCTGATTTGATAAATTACCTTAGGCTGTAATCAAATTACCAAGAAAATTATTGATATGTTTTCTAAAGTAGTATGTCTTGATTTGAACTGAAAGAAGCAAAATTCTCAATTATTTTATTACCAGTTTTCTTGTTTGCTAAAAACATTGGAAAATATGCTTTCATTGAATGCAAGAAAGCAAGAAAGGTAAACATAAGTGGACTCTTCCCATTTCCAATTGGACCAAAGTGTAGTATTTCAAAACACATCAGTGCTGCTCCAAAAGCAATGAATAATATTATGGCTTATGAAACAACATGTGAACTACTCAGCATGAGAATTAGTCTAAGAGGGGATGGTGTCTTTGAGGCAATAATGACAGGAGGTGGTTGTCTCTGTCCTGCTGCCTTCTCCATCCTGCTCCTGAATCCCACCACACTGAAAAGAGTTTATCAGGAAAGGACCTGGATACCAGTCCAGCATCAAAAAATGAAACAACTTGTTCTTTTCTTTTTTAAAAAACAGAAAAACCAGAAAAGCAAGAACAATATCAAGGCCAACAGGGTCAGGTCCTTATTCCAGTTCCCAGCTCTGCTGGTACACCAGAGACCTGATGGCAGACTGCAGCAGATACTCACAAAAAGAACATTAAGAAATGTGGTAAAGGTACAACTCAGTATATTCCTACCACCATCAGTGAGTATAAACTTAGGGACTGTTTACTGGGTGAAAAACTTCCTAGAATATAAAGAATAGCACTGTTCAAACACCCAGAATTGAGGACAATATTTTAAGCAGCACCCAGAATACTTTTTTTTTTGTGTATGATTTAACCCTTGGACTTGGGCTCCATGCAAATTCCCCTTTGGATTACAGAGCACAGTAAGAAAATGAATAATTTCTAAATGAAAGTGAATTAAAAAATGGTGAAAATTGCATTTTTAAAATGCATATTTGGTCTGAAGAGAACCTGCAAAGAGAACTGCTTACTGGGCAAACCTCCACCTCTCAATGAACAAACCTGTGCAGAGCAGGCAATAATGCAATCACCCCTTTCCTTAGCTCCAGGCTGGGATACAGAGGTGGAACGTGCTTCAGGACTTGAGGCATTTCAGTCCCCTCAGCTCCTACACTGCCTCCTTATTCTTACACACAACATAAATACAGGCTTTCAGAAGCAGAATATGCTGAAGTGAGGAAATCTGGCCTCCACTTTTTTTAGTCAGCTGCCTATTTTTCAGACCGTGCTGTAACATGAGCAATTCGGAGAGGAAAAAGAAAGGAACAGAAAGCCATACGAAATAGTTTACCTTACTGTTTCAAAATACAGGCCATGAAGTTATTTTACTCACCCCTACACCACTCTTTCCAAGTTCTCTCTTTCCTTCTTCCATCCCTACACCATACCCACAGTAAAAAGAGAAAAAATTCACTGGAGTGTCTAAGCCTCTTGGCTGTACTCCAGGGAGCTCTCCCAGCTCTATCAGCTGCATTGTTCAGCTGTCTCTGTGTGTAAGGGGACAACTTTGTACTGAAAGCCTTTCCCTGGGCCTTTCCTTAACTGCAGTAGTGTTTACATCCAGCAAGTTTAAAAGAAGTCCAAAACCTATAAAATATTTTTTAAGCATTGTCTTCCTACATACCCTAAAATATATATCTTCATATGTATGTTATCACACGCCTATGTGTTTTACAGACATGGGTATCATGCTGTTTCCTTATTTAAGTCATTAAACTATTGTATCAAATTATCTTTTTAGGTATTTTTATATTTAATGCTAGAGTAATAGGATGTGTAAAGTCTCAGGCAGCCATATTCTGGATCATGTATTAGCCCTGAAAATAAAGCAGTTGATAGATTTTCATCCTCAAAAGTCCTGAGCAGCTGATTCTCTTTCCTTCACACAATACTGCAGTGAGGGTTCAAATGAGTACAGACCAAAGATACTTCAGCAGCACAAAGATATTATTCAAGTCCTCTCAAGACGTCTCCTTCTTCTACCCAAAGCAAAGATTTCCCAACAAGCCATGCAATTAAATACAAAATTGTTGCCTACTTGTGGGCATTGGCTCAGCAAACTGAAGGAAACTGTAAGTATCCATGTATTCAGAACATACTAATTTGCCCCGGGACTCCAGTTCTCCCCCAGAGGCTCACTGGGAATTGTTTTCAATAATTTTTAGGCATTTTAAGATTCTGTGGATTGCTAAAGGCCAGTTCTTAAAACTGCCGTTTTCAACTGTGTGATTTAAATATCCTGAATTACAAATGGCCTGAAAAGCACGAGCTGACAGTAAGTCTCTTCCCTCTGCATAGCTGTGGTTTTGTTCTGCCATTTCTGAGTGTAATTCTTGTTTTTTAGAGACGTTTCAGACATGACATCATTCATACAGGTTCCTGTATTTTGATGTCGGTGGTTGCTCAGCTGCCACACTCTGAGAATTCTTTGCAGATTTAGGGATGTATGACTTGAATTTCGAAGCACCCACTACAACATTCATTTTGATACTCACATAATCAGGAAGTGGAGAGTCGTTTGAGCCCAGGGAACTTCTCAAGGACTGCGTGGCTTGCTCCAGCACTTTGTTGTGTTTTTTAGACAACAGAGAAAAGAGACTGGGGAAAAAAAAATTAAAATAACTTCATGATAATGTCCTGAAATAGTTAAGAGTGTTCAGTAAGGAAAGAAATCTTATTATATACACAAAATTTTTAGAATGCAATGCACATAGTTGTATTATTTATTTATTTAACATCTGGGTAAGTAACAGCAGAGTTTGAATCAGAAATATTTTATACAATATATGATCTGAAGAACATTTTGTGTTCATGATTAAATTCATAAAAGTCAAACTGTCACGGAAGGAGTGGCACACATGTAATTTTAGTTCACAGTTTGTGTTCACCAGAATGCAATTTTCAAGTGCAGCACCTCATGCAATACACTGTAACATACACTTAAATATCTCATATATTATCCATTCTAATAACCTGTTGCTTAGACAGAAGAAATCTGAGTATATGAAAAAAGCTTTGGGTATTTTGAGGCCAAATTATTGCATTTTTACTAGTATTTAGCCTAAATTTATTTTAGCCTAAGTCAATGAAAAAAGGATTACCTTAGCTTCATAAATAATCTGTTAAATGAGAGGTCCATACACATACAGAGAAATAAACACATTTTTCTTGCATTCTGGAAAAAGGCAGGCCAATGACACTCACAGAGGATGGTGTAACTTGATTTACCAGGAGAATGGTGGAAGCAGCAGCAGTGGGCAAAGGCCCCCAGCTAATGCTCAGCAGCAGCAAGGAGTGAGATACTCTTGTAAAGCCCTGGATAGCTCAAACCTGGCTGTCAGCTCACAGATTAACCCATGCCCATCTTGGAAGAGCTTCTAAGACCATCGAGTCCAGCCCTNAAGACCTGCGAGTCCAGCCCTGCTCCCAGCACGGCCCAGGCCACTCCTGACCCATGTCCCCAAGTGCCACATCCACAGCTTTTAATCCCCTCCAGGGATGGGGACACCACCACTGCCCTGGGAAGCCTGTGAAAGAACAACCCCTTCCATAGAGAATTTTTTCCTTAATATCCATTCTAAACCTACTCTGGTGCAACCTGAGGCCATTTGCTCTTGTTAGGTGCCAGATGTTTTTAGGCTTTCTGTGTTTAAAAACATAATTTGGACTTCTTTATTTCCTTTTGGAGCATTACAGGATTCCTGTCAGGTTTTCCTAGGTTTACTATGTGTGTTTTTGAGGGTGGAAAGGCTACCTTGATCAACACACACCAAAAGGGTCACAGGTGAGGCCCTGGCACAGGGTGCCCAGAGAAGCTGTGGCTGTCCCTGGATCCCTGAAAATGCCCCAGGCCAGGTTGGACAATCTGGGATAGTGGGAGGTGTCCCTGCCCATGGCAGGAGGTGGAATGGGATGAGCTTTAAGATCCCTTCCGACCCATTCTGTGATGCTGTGAACACAATTCACTCACAGGTGTCAAAATCTACCTCCATATTATGTTCTGGACATCCTCTGTTTCTTGGAACTGGATCAGTGTTTGAAGGCACGTGCTTGCCAGGCTCTTCTGCCTCACGAAATGATGATCAGCACTGGGAGAAGTCCCCTGAACTTTTTAGCTTGTAATGTATCATTCATATTATATCCTTCACAGATGGTAGGAGTGAATTCTTTGGAGTACCAGTGCTTGTCTCCCCACTGCTAGTCAAGAGCCTCAGGAAAAGGTTTTTCCAACACTCCTCACAGTCATAAGGAATTAGTTACACTAACTCACAGCTAGTAGTCAATACCACTACAACCTTCCATGTTAAAAGGGGAAAAAGCAATACAGAAATTAAAATATATTGGTAGCTCTCTGCCTTTTTCCCCCTCCCATTTTCTGTTACTGCATTCACAGACTGAAATTTTTGTTCAGATCAGTAACTGGACCTGCAAGCTGGTCCTCAGTAGGAAACAGCAGCACTACTTCTGCAACCATGGGTATCTTAGAAGACTCAGATTTCAGAGATACTGTCATCAGCACCATCTAGTGCTGTGGAGACAAAATAATCAGTTAAAACCAAGCTGGAGATACTTATGGTGGGGTGTAGCAAAACTACTTTAAATCCAGTGTCTGCTCCAGAAGATACAGATAATTTCACAAAGAGGAAAAATTTGGAATAAAGAGGATTTCCAACTAATAGATTCTTCTCCAAAATACATAAAGCATTTTGGCTGCAAAGGATATTTAAATATAAACAAAGAAGTGGGATCAAGATTTTGGAAAGTGCATGTGTTCAATGCATGTGAAGAGGAAAATGAACATACAATGGTACTCTGCATGGAACCAGTATAGAAAAAATTAAATTTATTTATTTCAACAGAAATGTAGAGAACTGGGGAATAGCAGAAAGGAAAATAATGGATAAATTATTTCTTTATATATTCCTCAAGGTTTCTTTTTTAAATAATAAAGTGTACTGTAAGTAGAGTTTATGGCACAGGCAAGACCTCGGTGGCTGATTTCTAGTTCTAAAGCAGCAATGCAGAGGCTTTTGTTGTCTTTCCCCTCACAAAGTTCTGCTTTCCAGTCACAAACTCATGTCCTTCACACACTGGTGGGGTAATTCTTTGTGGGACCACTGCCCATAACACAGATATGCATTTTAAAAAACCTCAACACAATTCTCTCTTGCATGCATCGGTTATGCTTCTAAGGACCATCCCTTAGATAAGCACAAAGGCAGGACACATGGCAGGACTTTTCACACTAAATTTTTCATAATAAAAATGCATAGAACTGCAAACTCAAAGAACTCCACAAAAATACTACAGCTAAACACAGAAGAAAAAATAAACAAGACCAGATATTGTGATTAACTAATGGATTTGGAGTTTCCTAGGAAGTACTGTCGCCTCCTGAATTGGTGCAAAACTTCAGTTCCAAGAAATTCACTTATTATTATACCTGTGTCTCTAGCTCTGAAAACCACCTTGATAAATATCAGAATAATTTTTAAAGTCTCAGCACAGAGTTAGTTACAACCCTCAAAAGGCATTTGTACAAAGTTTAGCTCATAAATACCTTTCATCACCAACAAACGCTGCGCTCTAAAGGAGCTGTTTGATTTTGCAGCAGTCATGTCTCCAGTGCCTGTAAGGTTTTAGGCTTGATTTTGATTTCCAAGGCATGCATAATGCAATTTACAAAAAGAAAAAATGCTTTACAACAAGGTTGTCTCCCTCTTCACAACAAGGTACAAAGTCCGAAAGTGGAAGCTGAGACTGCCTCCCAAATTTCCCTCATGTGTCTCCATCACACATCCTTTTTTGCCCAACTAGAAGCCAAGCTGAGATCAAACAGAAAAATACATGTATTATGTGGTCACTGAGGGCAGTGTGCACAGGCTGACAAGAATACGGATTTTTCTATATTTGTCCTCTTTCATCCACTCTTCTCCATCAACTGTCAGGCAGGCAAAGGAGCTCGACAGCCCTTCGCTCTCACCAGTTATGGACTTTTCATAATAATAAAAAACTATGTTCAGAACAATGAAAACATCTTGGTACCCCAACTCATCTCTCCCGCACAGAAGTACTTCAGCAAGCAAAACAGTAAGTTGGAATAAGAGCAAGATGAAGTAACAGCTGGCACCTGTTAGGAAGATTAGGAATCGCCTGTTGGCATTATCAGGAGAAATTCCTGCCTTTGAGGAGGCGAGTCCCTGACACGGGGTGCCCAGGGAGGCTGTGTGCAGCTGGAAGCCTCCAGGTTCCTGGCAGCGTCCAAGGCCTGGCTGAACTAGGAGTGGGGCAACCTGGGATAGTGGAAGGTGTCCCTGACCACAAACAGGGTGATCTTTAAGGTCTTTGCAACCCACACCATTTTAAGATAATGTGATCTATTACAGATCATCAAATCACAACAGAGATGAGCTCAGCCAAGGAAGAACAAGGAAGACTCAAGGCTGAACAACAATCTCAAGGTCTTGTGGTTGTTTTTTTTTAAGGAATTAAAAACAACACTGGTTTCTTACCTCCCTTTAAACAGCAGTTTTTAATTTAACTCTGGACTGAACTTCAACAAATAAAAAAATTAATACAGACTAAATAGTAATGGTTGCTAATTCCAGTGAATTGATTAAGTGCTATTTGCACACACAATAAAATGCAAACCAGTAATATATGAACTTAACACCTTCGAAAAGTCAACTCCACAAACCCTGTAGATCCCGAAAGAAAAAAAAAGCCAAAAAGGAGACTCATCTATCAGGTGTCTCAAAACGTCTAATTTACATCAGCTTGAAACAGCTCATAAAGTACACTTTTCACATTAAAAAAACACCAATACATAAAATGCAGCTTTTATAATGAAAAGATTGGAAAAAAGGTGTGGAAATTGAAATTACAAGTTGAAAGGAAATACGAAGTTAGAATCTGCCAAAACCTTTTTTGAAAGCTTTGGACAATGAGAAGGAAAATGTACTTTATTTTAAGGAAGTAAATAGGATGCTCCAAAATTATGACATGCCAGTTTGTCCTGAGCATAATACTGGAACAGTGATTGTGAAACTCATTCCAAGGAGGATATCACCAGCACTGAAAAATATACCTTGTCGATTGTCTTTGAGTGAGACTGGAAGTAAAATAAAGCACAATAGTATCCCTGTTTTAACAGGCTTCTACACATCATTTATATGACTTTGTTCCACAAAGTGGAGATTTTGTTTTTATTAAGACACTTGAACAACAAATAAAAAGTAACATGGGGTGCATTATATGAACTGAAGGTGAGACATCCCAACAGTCTGAAAAATACTCTTAATAGGGCCAAGAGGGAACACATTCTTGGCCCATCTAAATACCAAAAGCTATTAAACACTTGCTCAAGCTACCACAATACTTTCAAAACACAAAGAGAATATATAAAGTGACTTATATCAATATACATCAACGGTAAAGAAAAGCCAGTGGCCTGAAGCTATGCCAGGGAGGGTCAGGCTGGATCTCAGGGAAAGGTTCTTCCCCCAGAACTCCCCAGGGAATGGGCACAGCCCCGAGGCTGCCAGAGCTCCAGGAGAGCTTGGACAGCACTGCCAGGGATGCACAGGGTGGGACTGTTGGGGTGTCTGTGCAGGGACAGGGGCTGGATGATCCTGTGGGTCCCTTCCAATGCAAGACATTCTATGATTCTATAAAATGCTACAGTTGAACTTCACAAATGGCAGAGTCATTACAGGAGTGATAAACAAAGAGAAAAGGCATTTTAATTAAAGTTTCCTTCACCTTTCAAAAAGTAGGACACAAAATAAACTTACTGAGATTTAATGCAGCAAGAAACAATCCAAGCTTCTCACTAAGTATGAAGGATTTCACCCTGGGAGCAGCAACTAAGGATGACCAGACAGCAAACAGCTGCTTATAATGCAGCTGAAAGAGTACCTGTCTTTGGTTTTAACAAAAATATGGCCCATCATGATAAGAAAGACACTGAAGGGCTGGAGCATGTCCACAGAAGGGAACAGAGCTGGGGAAGCAGCTGGAGCCAGGTGAGTGTCAGTCTCTTATTCCAGATAACAAGAGATAGGACAGAAAGTGAGAAGAAATGAGCAGAAATGGCTCAGGTTGTGCCAGGAGGCTTAGTTTGGATATTAAAAAAGTTTCTTCATGGAAAGGGCTGTCCAGCCCTGGCACAGCTGCCCAGAGCAGTGGTGGAGTCCCCACCCCTGGAGGCGTTTAAAACTCATTTGGATGTACCTGGGGACATGGGGCAGTAGTGGGCTGGGCAATGCTAGGGGCAGGGTTGGACTCAAACATAGATGTCCTTTCCAACCAAAACAAGTCCATGATTTTATATCCAGTAAAGTGCTATTTGTGCTTTGCAGCAACTGCCCCTGGCATCCTACGTGAAAGATTTTGAAACAATTTGTATGAAGAAGCAAAGGCTCTAAACCAGAAAATATACTTCTCCACGAAATGCTAGAAAACTCATTTATTCAGTGGATTTGAGAAAAGATGAAAGAGTGATTTGGCCAAAAAACCAGAAATATGCAAATGGAGAAAGGAAGCTTGCTTACAGGAGATTCTACAATATACCAGAATAAAAAAAAAATGTTATCAAAACAGAAACATAACTGTCATTACATGGGCACAGATCTCCCTTACAAAGGAGGTTGAAGCCAGGCTCAAGGTGCAATAAATTCCTGTTTGCACTGTCAGAGCAATGGCAAAGAGGAAAAAAGACAATCTCAATACCTAGGGTATGAGATGAGCTTGGACTGATGGTGTGATACAGAGAAGGAGATGGAAGCCTGAAAAAAAAAGGGCACAGATAGAAATGAACTGATGACATTAGCAGAGGAAAGTCATATCGAGTTATATGACAAGAAGAACAATTAAGGATTGGATTGGATTGCACTTCTCACAATCCAAATCACTACTGAGCTGATAAAGGTGAATTTTAATTTATCTGAATATCTAGAAATATTCTATATGTGTTGAGTAAAGAACTACTTGAGGACTAAAGCACTTCTCCACAGAACTTATCTAAGTTTGGAAATTCAGATGTTTTGAATTTTTTCTGCTCACTCTCCTAGTTCTGAAGCGCTGCAAACAAACTGAACAGTACCCAGACACAAATCACTATCTGATGATGGAAAAAAACAGTTCCATGGATAAAAAAATTTGAGGGTGAATGCTCTCAAACAATTCAGCCATACTCCGTGCTGCTTTTTCTCTCTCCTCCTCTATACATGCCAAATGTACTATTGTTCTCTGTTTTAAAGACTTAAATATATAAAGCCCTAAACACCACAACCTTGCTATACAAAAAATTACTCCTGTTAAACAAAAGGACTTTACAATCCCACAATCATATTACAAAAAAGCTCTAACAAATATTTTTGAAATCTGATGTCTAATGGTAAAACCATACCTTGATTTCTGTATATGTAAGGAACACTTCTTGGGTTTGACCTGTTTTTTAAAAGGATTACAGCAAAAAAAGAATGTGTGCTGTGGCACAAGAACTCTAAACATGGATATGTGCCTGCACAGACGTCTCCAAGCAGACAACCTGAAATGCCCATCTGGTTGAATAAAGGTTTGTGAAGGGCCATACCAGACATCAGAACAAAACAAATGCACTCTGCTGCTCCACTTGAAATACAATAAATGCATTGTCCCACAGACCTGTATAGGGGACAGGTTGTAAGCAAGTGCCTGTCTGTAGGCAATGGAGAAGTGCTCTGTGAGCACTTAAGGAACCCAGCACTGGGAGAAATCCATTTAGTACAAATAAATGCAGAGAAAAATCCCTAAGTCCCTTGTGCTCATGTCTACTAAAGAGCCCTTGAGGCATTCTGCATTCAAATTATCCAAACTACAATGGCACATAAATAGAAATAAAGAGAGACAATAGCCATGGAGAACTCCAAGGCCTTTGCAGGGCAATTTACTCCATAGCAGGGCACTGCTCTTATTTATTTGAGCCCAACTCTAAAGCCTGGGAGACATTTAGGATCCCAGCGAACAGAAGCTAACCAATTAAAATATTAAATAACAGAATAGACAGAAAATAAGAACACGCTTTATATCTTTCTTTCTTTCTAGTCTTGTAAAGTGAAACGTGACTAAATACTGCTGAATAAAGATTTCCTATATTTACTATTAGCTCCATCTGGCTTGTGGAGATGATGTGAAGTTGAGAGACTGACAGTGTGCAGACTCCACAAACACCATGGATGTAAATAACATGTAAATAAATTTGCATGGGCCACACTGATGGACAAAGAGTGTTCAAGGGAACAGGGAATGAAAAGAACTCCCAGACAGTACAATATTTGTACATGAGGAACATATTGCCATATTCCAATTTTGCTGGACAGTGATTAGACCTTTTTCTGCTTTTCTTATCTTGTGCCTTCTTAAAAATAAAGGTTTGTGTCCCCTTGAAAACAGCTGTGTGCTGCAGCTGGCAGCCATTTCAGGGCAAATCCCAAAGTATAGAACCTCTGAGTGATTTGGGTTGAAACAGACCTTAAAGCTCCTCCAGCTCAAACCCCAGCCATGGGCAGGGACACCTTCCACTGTCCCAGGCTGCTCCAATCCCCATCCAGCCTGGCCTGGGCACTGCCAGGGATCCAGGGGCAGCCACAGCTGCTCTGGGCACCCTGTGCCAGGGCCTGCCCACCCTCCCTTCTAAATAAAGAATTTCTTCCTAATAGTCAATCTGAACCTGCCCTCTGTTTGTTTGAAGTTTTCTTGTCAGTATCTGCCCATGTAAAAAGCCATTCTTCTGAGCTGATCTCTGGCATCACAAATGGTTTTAATGCAGCCTGGCTAAGAAAATTATTTCTATCCCATCTCCCTATCAAACAGCAAACATAAAAGGCCACTCTTTTAATTCTACAATGTTAAACTTGATCCTAATAAATTATATACTTCAAGATACCTTCATGACAAAACATCTCATTAATTTTAAAGAGTACTCTTTTATCTGCCACTGCTTACATATGAGCAGAGATCTGTAAGTCATATGCTATGAAGCCATATCAAATCCTGCCTCACAGAGGACAACATTATTATTTAGAATACTGCTATATTAAGTAGAAAAACAAGAAGTCACCATACCCTTGTAGGTATATAAGCAAAATCAGAAGCAACTTAGAACAATTAAAGGAGGCTTTGCATTAACGAACAGGATTTCCTGCTAAAATGGAGTTAGAAAGACAATGACGCTAGAAACAACATGGAAGAAAGGAATTTGATGTGGCAAGACAGAAGTAAATATTTACAAAATAAGCCAAGAGTTTAATTTCCAGAGACCAGGAAATGTATTTTTCAACTGAAGGCATAAATTGTTCGGCATCTCATGGCCACTTTCCAGCCAGTGTTGGGAAATGGATGCTCCTATCGCTAGAGAAGTAAAAGGAACAGAAAGCAGTAAATTCCTTCCCCTGTAGCTTGGTACAGATCGTTTTATTCCCCTTTTGTCTGGCATGCCAAATAACATCCTTGTAATTCCACTTACAGGGCAGAGGCGGGCTAGGACCTAACTCCAGGTTGTATTGAAGTAGAAACTCAATAAGCAGTGATCTACCATGGACTGAATTCCTGCATGCAAATCCTATAGAACATGATGATTTTGACTTAACAGGGCAGAGCTTTGCTGAGCACCATCTCCCTTCTGTACTTTTCAAGAGAGTGGCAAGCGGGAAACTAAATTCTGAAAGGCTGAAAGTTAAGGGAAGAGAATGAGTGCAGCCTAGTACAAACAGAGTACGTTTGCAAAGCTCAGATTAAATACAAGGTTTTTTCTGAGCTTAAAATCCTCAAACCTGTTTTAGGTGTCTCAAGGTATGCATGTAATTGCTTTCAATGATACCTGTGCTTGTCCTGTTACTATAAGAATATCAAATGGGAAGAGCCCACAATACTTCCATTTTATCTACTAGCTCTTAATTCAACAGAGTAACTGTCTCATAGCTGCTGAGACGTGACATTTGCCTTGAATGAGGGGAAAACTCTGTGGGTGAGAATCAGAGGAAATTGCTGGAGAAAGCATCCTGAGCAAAGCTGTCACCCAAAACCCTAACAACAGACTTCTAACAAAGAAATAACAACATGAAAATTAGAAAGATGCTGCTGTCATGCAACCTAAGGTCCAAATCCCTGTCCTTTGGGCAGCTTGGATTTGGCACAGCTTTGCTCAAACACACTGGATATGCAAGCACATTTGTATGGGTATGTATTTGGGTGTGTGCTACACTTGGAAAGAATTGCTGTGCCCTCTGAACTCAGGACTTTCTGACAGGAAAGAATCTGGGTCCACTTCAGGAGGTAAGAGATTCATTCTGCAGGCAGAAGGTCACAGGGTATGAGTGTTGCTAACAGCCCTCTTCCTTCTAAGATTTAAGCAGAACATGAGTCTGGAACCCTGGTTCTGTACCTGGAGCCCTCACACCACGCACCTCTGGCACCACCCTGTCCTTGTGCAGCCTCGTGGGCTCAGAGAGAGTTTGGCTTTTCAGTGCCATAGCATGGTTACAATGAATTAAGTGTTAATTGCAATCTCCTCTGAAACTTGGAAATAAGATCACAGAGTCATAGAATGTTTGGGTTGGAAGGAACCTTAAAGCCTACCCTGTTCCATCTCCTGCCCTGGGCAGGGACACCTCCCACTGTCCCAGGCTGCTCCAAGCCCTGTCCAGCCTGGCCTGGGACACTGCCAGGGATCCAGGGGCAGCCACAGCTGCTCTGGGCACCCTGTGCCAGGCCCTGCCCACCCTCCCAGGGAACAATTCCTGCCCAACATCCCATCTGTCCCTGCCCTCTGGCACTGGGAAGCCATTCCCTGTGTCCTGGCCCTGCAGGCCTTGTCCCCAGTCCCTGTGCAGCTCTCCTGGAGCCCCTTCAGGCCCTGGCAGGGGCTCTCAGCTCTCCCTGGAGCCTTCTCTTCTCCAGGCTTTGACCTAACTTCATAAAACTTGAGTTTCACTGTCAAAGCAGAACAAGAAACAAGCCCCTAGGAGGACCCATTATATGCTGCAGAGAATATTATTTTTGTCTTATGCCTTTGTCTCCCATCCCCCTCCTTTCTTTCAGTCCCTGTCCTGAAGGTCTCTTGGATGTGGCTGCTCCACAGGAAGGAGTTTACAGCTTTCCTCAAGGACTGACTTTCTCTTTGGCCAGGTGTCCTTCCTGATCACATCTTTCTTCCTCCACAGTGATCCTGCTAGAGGGCATGAAAAGCTTTAACCTACTGACATTAAACCACTAAAATTTTAACAAACTGGAAACTTTTTTTTTTTTAAAGAAATAAAGAAAATCAGATGGACACGTCAACTTTACAATGAAGTCTAATTGCTAAGGACACTACAGAAATGACCAGAAATTCAAACCTGGCATAGTTGTCACAGCTAAGATGTTCTCCCAAGTATAATTTTGGATGCAAGGACTCTTTCTTGCATAACAATGAGGCAGTTTCTAAACTTCCAGTGCCCCATAAAGGAAAAAAAAAATTAAAGATAACACATCTGTGGATAACTTCCATACCTGTTCATAGCGGGGAGCAATATTTTTTTCCCAAATCCATATCTATAAATAATTTGTATTTTCACTGTGAACACTTGTGAACCACTGAGAACTTTTATGAGTACCACGGGCTCTAAAAAGAACAGTTATTAAGGAAATGAGCCTTTTTTGTCTTCTGGATAAATTGAAATGCTATTTGTTCAGTGTGCCTGAGGCCACACAAAGAATAAAGACAAAGTAAAAAAACTCCAAACCAGTGAATAACCCTACATTCAGAATAAAGCACAATGAACAATCACTTAATTAAAGATTGTGTTTCACTTTTGAAACAAAGAGGGTGAATTGAAATTTCTCCTAAAACCTTAATCTATTATTTCCTGAACTTTGAGCCAAATTTCAATATTAAGTCAATTTTTAACGTAAAAAGCACATAAAGCATAATATATTGGGTGTATTACCATCTCCTTCAATGGAGTACCTCCATCCATATCATGTTAGTGATTTTGGCTCAAATACCTCATTTTACTGAATTTCCAGACATAAAAAAATACATGGTCTCAGCAGCACTACTATAAAGCCAATACTGGAGCTGAATTTTGATCACTCCCCCTACACCTTCACCAGGAATTTCACACAGGATGTTCAATCATGGCACACAAACTGCAATTTCCAAGGCATCAGTATTCAAACCAGTACATACAGAATTTCAATTTTCAAATTTTGCTCACACATTCCTCTCTGAATAAATCATGTCAGGCATGAAATACCTTGGAAGGAATAAAGAAGAGTACTTTAGCTATGGTACTTGATAATGAACTCAAAATTCACACTGCAATATCTGGTATGACATTATCCAGACAGGCTCGAGCAGCGGCCTTTGGAAACCTCGTGAGGTTTAACAAGGCCAAGTGCAGGACCTGTACCCAGATCAGGGCAACCCCCCGGATCAATCCAGGCTGGGGATGAGCAGAGGGAGCAGCCCTGGGAGAAGGAGCTGGGGGTGCTGTGGGTGAGAGCTGGACCTGCCCCAGCCTGAACCCCCCGTGCCCTGGGCTGATCCCCCAGCGTGGGCAGCAGGGGAGGGGGATCCTGCCCCTGTGCCCCTGTGCTCAGCTGAGACCCCACCTGCAGAGCTGCCCCAGCCCTGGCTCCAGCAGCACAAGGACGTGGAGCTGCTGCAGCCAGGCCAGAGGAGGCCACGGAGATGCTGCCAGGGCTGGAGCCCCTCTGCTCTGGAGCCAGCCTGGCACAGCTGGGGCTGCTCAGCTGCACAAGAGAAGGCTCCAGGGAGAGCTGAGAGCCCCTGCCAGGGCCTGAAGGGGCTCCAGGAGAGCTGCACAGGGACTGGGGACAAGGCCTGCAGGGACAGGACACAGGGAATGGCTTGCCAGTGCCAGAGGGCAGGGACAGATGGGATGTTGGGCAGGAATTGGTGTCTGGGAGGGTGGGCAGGCCCTGGCACAGGGTGCCCAGAGCAGCTGTGGCTGCCTCTGGATCCCTGGCAGTGTCCCAGGCCAGGCTGGACAGGGCTTGGAGCAGCCTGGGACAGTGGGAGGTGTCCCTGCACATGGCAGGGGTGGCACTGGATGAGATTTGAGGTCCCTTCCAACCCAAATCACTCTGGGATCCTAAGTGTGTGCACCTACATAAAACACCCTCACCTTCCTCCCTGAGAAGTATTTATTGGAAATACTTCTCTGCAAACAGCACTAATGTGCAGATAAATATACTTTCAAAGGGATGAAAAGCTTAAACATTTTCAGAAGCACATGAAGGTATACTAGTACTGGAAAAAAGGAAAAATGCAATAAAAGCACAGAATAATGTCAAATAATGTAACATATCAAGTGTTTTTCAATACAGAACCAAGACTAAGTTTAATATCTATTACTAAACCCATCCTGTAACAACATAGTACTTGAAAAATAAGGATCTCAAATAAAAACTGTTTACATCCTTCACTGTAATGTCAACATCATCCCCTTTGTTGTATTTCTGTGAATTTCTGTTCTTAGAAACAAGCCTGCAAAAGGTAGCCTGTCATAAATAAACCGCTTTTGAAAGAAAAATTGAGGTTAAAATAGATAGGAAATTAAAGATAAGTATTTTCATCCTGAAAAATACTGCATCATCAAAAGAAAACATTTATCAAGAATATTAAATGTTTTGTAAGGGATGTTAATATCCAGTCAGAATCCAACTGCAGTGAATGCTGAACAAAACAAGGGATAATGAAGCATTTCATAGGAGTGCAATTCACTATGGAAAAAGCTACAGTTAATGACCTACATGGAGGTTAACTTGGCTTTAGGAAGCCCCATCCTGCCCTTGCCCAGTTCAGTGTAAATGCTGTGCCAGCATCCTGGGAAATCAGCCCACAGCATTTTCTTAACTTCTGTTATTTAACATTTCTCTTTATTTTATTTCTCTCTTCTTGGTAGCTTCAGCCTCTCAACAACACCCATGCCCTTTCCTATGTATGCCTGAGAGGTAATGCCAGGGCCTTTTGCCTGCTTCATTTTCCATGAATCTTTATTATGGACAGTAAAGCTGACCTCCCTAACATCACATCCTATAACCAGTGTTTAGTGATCTTTTTCCTCATTGTTCTACAGCTCATAAGAAAAAACCAAACCAAATAAAATTTCATAAACAAAACCAAAACACACAAACAAACAAACAAACAAAAACAAACAAAAAGTGGGGGGAAACAACCTCTGAAGCATCGCTGGATTTAAAAGATCTGTGATTAAAAGAATGTGAAACTTTGGGGCATGGGTTAGTTGTGACCTTGGCAGTGCTGGGAGAATGGTTGGACTTGATGCTTTTAGAGGGATTTTCCAGCCTAAATGATTCCATTAAATGTAGAGCAAGGACCTAGGAAGGTTAAAACACAACTCCAGGGAACAGCACATAGACATCAAGAATATACCATGGTCTGCAGCATGTACAAAAGCATTTAGAAATACACTACAGGCAGCTTGAAATGCTCCGAACTACTCATTGTTGCAGGAAGATGACAATCTTGGAACGGATAATCTGGAAGCCTTTAAGGAAGGAAAAATGTTTGGAGCACTGAATTCTCCCAGCTTTTGTCTCCATCACCACCACTGTTCTCCCAAACAAACATGTGTGATCAAAATCACTGTAGCTCACAGCAGGAAAAGACTTGTCAGCATCCTGAAGGATCCCCGGCTTGGACCATCCCCTCATCTTTTATAAAAATACTTTCCATATCTAGCAAAAGTCACATCTTACCCAAGTTTCACAATTCAACCTTGACAGAGCTGAAATGCAATCCTGTTTCTCCACTCTAGTCTGCCTGTCAATGTTTTCAATTTTACTCTTCAGTGAAAAAGGTCTTACAGACAATACCTATGAGATCTGGAAAAGTTACACGGACATGAATAGCTCTTACTAAGAAAAATAAGATTTTATTTAGGTAAAGCTTTAAAGCTATTGTTCATTACTTTTCAGTAGGAAAATGTCCCTATTTCCCACATACACTCTTATCTGAAATTACCTTACCCACTACTGAACCTGTCATTCTGAAGAGAGATTATTTTATTGCCTTCAGACATCCTCAAGTCTCAGGACTGGTGGGACAACTAAGACAGATTTGATTTAATGATTTATTTCAGCATTCTTGCAGTTGTGCAATATTTTTCCATCTTAAAAACTAACATGATAGCTTTTAAGTCCCAGTCCTCCAAGCTGCACACTAATTAAATTTACATTGTCTTCAATTTATTTGGAAATTAACCTCCTTCCCACAGAGAAAGAGGTTGTGCTTTACCTCCCACTCAGTTTTATAAATCTTATTCTGCTGTGTAATTCCTTCTGCCTCTATCAATCCAAAAATCCTCCTAAATTCCAAAACATTGCCCTCCCCAAAATGTACTTTTTAAAAAGACACATTTCTGTGATGTTCCAGGTCATTCTCTGTTTTTCCCAAAGTTAAGACAACACTTCCAGGAACTGACTTCATGAGGATAAAGCAAACATTAACAAATTTCATATTCTGTACTGCCCAAAAAAAAGTACAGCTGTCATGGGTTGGAATGTAAATTCCACTTCCGCTTGGGAAACAAATGCTAGGCCATAGAATCAAATATAAACGGTATTTAGATGGGATATTCAGAAGAGACACAGTAAGAGTCTAGGCAAGTACAAACATTGTTCTGAACTTCAGTTTAGCCAGGTGACAGAACTGAACAATCACAGAAACATTTAGGTTGGAAAAAACCTCCAAGATCACAGAGTCCCAGCTGTGCCCAATCCCCACCGTGTCAGCAGCCCAGAGCACTGAGTGCCACATCCAGGCCTTCCTTGGACACCTGCAAGGATAGGGAATCCTACACTTCCCTGAGCAGACTTCCAATGCCTGACCACCCTTTCCATGGAGAAATTCCTTCTCATGTCCAACCTGCCCCTCCCCTGGCCCAGCCTGAGGCTGTTCCCTCTGCTCCTGTCCCTGTTCCCTGGGAGCACAGCCCGACCCCCCCGGCTGTCCCCTCCTGTCAGGGAGTTGTGCAGAGCCACAAGGTCCCCCCTGAGCCTCCTTTTCTCCAGGCTCAGCCCCTTTCCAGCTCCCTCAGCCTCTCCTGGGGCTCCAGCCCCTTCCCCAGCTCTGTTCCCTGCCCTGGACATGCTCCAGCCCCTCGGTGTCTCTCATGTCCTGAGGGGCCCAGAGCTGCCCCCAGCACTGGAGGTGCCTCAGCAGTGCCAGCACAGATCACAGATGAGTTTTTCCAACCCTGGTGGTGTAATCTGAAATCTTAATTTGAGGCCAAAACTATCCTGGATACTGAAGCAATTTGTAAATGTGAACAACTACACAGACAGTATAAAGACTCTCAAAGATAAAATCAAGATAATCATGGTATTTTACAATTAAGCCAAGCTGTAACACATTGATGAAGTAGAGACTAGATAAATGGACAGGGAGGTGGACAGAAACCTGGCTAAGCTCAAGGGGTCAGAGAGCTACAGAGAGCTTTGTACAGTCAGCAGTACAAAGTCCAGCTGGAGCCCAGCCATAAGTGGTACACCCCACGTGTTGATTCCAGAGGAGGCCACGGAGATGCTGCCAGGGCTGGAGCCCCTCTGCTCTGGAGCCAGCCTGGCACAGCTGGGGCTGCTCAGCTGCACAAGAGAAGGCTCCAGGGAGAGCTGAGAGCCCCTGCCAGGGCCTGAAGGGGCTCCAGGAGAGCTGCACAGGGACTGGGGACAAGGCCTGCAGGGCCAGGACACAGGGAATGGCTTCCCAGTGCCAGAGGGCAGGGACAGATGGGATGTTGGGCAGGAATTGGTGTCTGGGAGGGTGGGCAGGCCCTGGCACAGGGTGCCCAGAGCAGCTGTGGCTGCCCCTGGATCCCTGGCAGTGTCCCTGGCCAGGCTGGACAGGGCTTGGAGCAGCCTGGGGCAGTGGAAGGTGTCCCTGCCCATGGCAAGGATTGGAACAAGATGGATTTTAAAGATTGCTTCCAACCATTCTGGGATTCTGGGACCAATGTTTTCCAACATCTCCACGGATGCCCCAACTGGTGGGGCAGGCTGCAGCCTTGGCAAGTTTGCAGGTGATACAGAACTGGGAAGAAAATCTGATGCACATGATGGTTGTGTTGCTTAGAGGGACAAGGACAGGCTGCATAAAGTCTCCAAGAGACACTTGGTGAAGCTCTGAAGGGATGTATCAGTTCCTGGGTGTTGAGGGTTGACCAGATACAAAGCAGCTTTGCAGCAAGGGCCCCGGAGTTCCGGGGGAACATGGAATTGAAGGTACAATTCCATGTTCCGGGGGAACATGGAATTGAAGGTACACCTAACTGACCCTCACAGCAAAGAAAGCCCTGGGCACCCTGGGCTGTGTGAGGCAGAGCATCTCCAGCCCACTGAAGAGGTGATCCCCCCTCTCTGCTCAACACTGGGAAGCCTCACTTGGAGCACCAGGCTCCCAGAAGCAGGGACATGCACACACTGCAGCAGGCCCAGCAAAGCACCACCAGGATGATGAAGGGACTGGAGTACCTGACATGCAAAGAGAAGCTGAGAGATCTATTTGCAGCCTGGGGAAGAAAAGGCTCACAAGAGTCTGTGAACATCAACATATCTGACGATGAAGTGGTGTTAGATCATAGGTGGAACCTGATGATCTCAAAGGTCTTTTCCAATCTAGATGATTCCGTGATTAGAATGGGAAGGTCTCGAGACAATGAAGCCAGACACACTGGTGCCCAGAGAAAGGACAAAAGGAAATGGGCCCAAACTGAAATACAGGAAATTGCACTTAACCGTAAGAGAAAAACCACAAGTTACTCAGAGACCTTGTGGAGTCACCATCCTTGGAGATATTAAACATCAACTGGATGTAGCCTTGGGCATACAGCTCTTGACCCGGCCCTTGGACATGACAATCTCCAAAGATGCTTCCTAACCAGGCACTTTGATGATTCCCTGAAATCAGTGAGAACAAACATTGAGCACAACTCAGTGACAACAAAATGCAAGGAAAACTGCCTGTTGGGAATGAATACCAAGTCAGTGTAGAAACCTGTAAAGCCACAACTGCACTACAAAGCACTCTGGGAAATACTGAAAGCATACTTCAGGGTAAATCCTGCAGTAGGAAGAGGATTGCTTGTTGATTAATTGCAAGAATGCAGCATTATTAGGTTGGGAGTTTTGTATAATCACCAATTCTTAATTTTTGCTGAGTAAATGTCACACCAAAAGCAAGAACTTGCATCTTTTTTCACTCTGGTGAAAAGGAAAACATCTATGTTGAATCCCCTTAAAAGTCTTCTGCAAAACTGAGGAGTAATCACTGAATTTTCACCAACTGGAAGTCAAAAACCGTATCACACTACTGCTGACAGGTCTGTTAGAGATACTTTACCATATCTTATTTGTAAATCTAGATTTTCCTCATTTATAAAATAATCTGAATGCAGGCAAAATGTAATACTGCGCATTATGCACCTAGAAGTATTTAAGTGCACAAGGCAGAAACATTAAATGGCAACTTTAAAATCTTTCATTAGTTACATGTATTGAACAAGTTTTCAGCTAGAGAAAAAAAATGCCCCAGAAAGCTTTTCCAGCAGAAGAAAAGCCAAATGCTAATCACTGTCCTGGAGGTTACACTGGGGCTGCAGGATTAGTCATCTTTGGAAACCAGTTGTGGTTGTTCCTATTTTCCTCTCCCACTGCTTTTTCTGATCTGTGGCCGCTGCAGTGGGAGCATTCTCATCAATGTTTTCTCATAAATTCAGCTTACAAACACGAAAGAACAAAACCACTTAAGAATAGCTCACAGCTCTCACCCCCTACATCCTGCTGCAGAGTGGGGATCCAAAAACTCCTTACACAACTTAAATCAATCCTTTGGAGGATTGGAATAAAGAGCTGACTAAATCTTCCCCCCAAGCCTCTCTCTGCATCTCTTAGTCAAATAGGCTGTGGTGAGGAAGGGCAATACCAAAATGTGAGAAGACATAACAGTTCTTGTTTTCAGATGTTCTCAATAGAAGCTGGAAATGAAAAGAACAGAAGGAGTCATTCTTGCAGTGTTATTAATTCTGCAAATCTGGAATGGTTCGGGCCACTTAGGTCAGGATGAATGGATCTGGATGCTCATTTCCAATTCTTCAGGCGTTGCACCTTCAATAAACAGGTCAGCAGGGTTCCCTGCTCCCTCCATTCAGCTTCCTTCCTCCCCATGCTGTTCCAGCCATGCGGGGATCCAGGCCAGGTCTGTGGCACCCAGCAGCCCTGGTCTGTAGTAATGTGCTTATGACCCTCACTGGCGGCACCTGCCTTTTTGGTGGAGAATCACTGATTTAGATTCAACAGCTGGGCAGCTGGGAGACTACCCAAAACTACCTCAGAAGGAGAACTATGGGGATGATGCCTCTAATTACTTATATTGTTAATCAAATATTTTAAAAATTTTATTTTAATCAAAACAAACCAAACTTCCCAAACTCGTGCTATCCACAGCTGCAGTTAATTAGAAGAACAGAAGCTCTCAGGTATTTCCACTAAGCAGGTGTGTCCTATGGCTCCTGCACAGAACACCTCTGCAGCATGTATCACAACATCTGCTTTGAGAGTAATTTGGGATTACTGGAATAAACTCTGGGTTTCACTATATAAGATTTATCTCCTGGACTCATCACTTTTAAACTAACATACCAGCCCCACACCAGCAGACCACTTAGATACCCTTCTCAGGCACAACATCCCACTAACCAAATTATGTTTCAATGAAAGCCTCCTATGAACCTATGAGTATGGCATGAGGTTCTCTTGTTTTTAACTGCACTGTTGATTCTTGAGGTTACTGATTAAAAATAACTGCTGAACTAAAATTCTATATACTTTATGAAGTGGGATATGTTGCATCCAACCTTAAAAGCATAAAACTTTAAATCTCTTGTCCTCTACATTAACAAGATTAATTTAATTTCTTGCTGCTTCAGATCTTCAAAGTCCTTGATCAAAATTTAAAATTTCCTTCATCACCATTGTTCATATGCACAATTTGAATCCCTTAAGCTCATCCATCTTTGTATCCAGGAGATGCCTGCAAAGATGTTTGCTGCTCTCTTCTTCTTCTGAATCATATGTTACTCAAAGTTTGCAAAGTTCTTTGAAATATTTTAGTACTGAGGGTACTGCCCAGTTCTGGGTAGACACCCAGATCTCTCTTTGGAAACCCATGTATGTGGTTAAAACATTTATTCTCAACTGGTATCAAGACGTAGATACTCCTACTTAAAACGGGAAAAAAATATATACGTTCTGATGCTTCAGGCATTCTAACTGGAACATCTTAATCAAAATTATCAATTGTGACAACTCCAGCTGCAGGCAATACTTTCTTTAATTTGACAAATTGGAAGACATTTTGAATCAGTAACGTATGTTTGTTATTTTCTAAATGAATAATTTTCTATATTTAGGCAATAATTAAATATTTTACTAAGCTGCTTTCACTAGTCAAAGTTCATGCAATGCTGTTTGGGAAATCAAAACAGACACGAGTGCATCACCTAGATGGACAAAGTCAAGAACACCTGCAGGGCACTCCCTGCTGCCAGTGGCAGTGACCTAAGGAAGCTGCTGGAGAGGTGCAACCAGGGAAGTCAGCAGAGATTACAGATCTCAGCAAGGTTTTTTAGTCTAAGGATAAAGCTGGCTGAGATGAGCACAAATTCTTTCTCCTTCCAGCTATAAGCTGTTTCAGTATATTCAGACTGACACGCATTTTGTTAGCATTCTCCTGAACTTTTCAGACAAGTTATGGCATTTTTCTCCTTTTACTCCCAAAACAATAGCTTATTTACATACTTACCAAAGAATAAGACACCCTCCCAATGCTGATTAAATGCCAGACGTTACGTAGGAATGCAAAACCCCCGGACTCTGAACATACTGCTACAATGGAAATGTGTGAAAGTAATTTTGTTCCAGTTTCATCTCCTGGGAATGTGGGCTCATAAGCATCCAATTAAAAATAATTCCGACTGATCGAGATGTGTTTTAGCTTCACATGCTAATGTGGTAGAACGCGTCTAGAACATGCCTGTGATAGATTTTTACCAGGGTGGGAGGAATAAAGATTATTATAGAGAAAGAGCATCATTCTTGCAATTTTCCCCCTTTCATTCTTTGTACATGAGAATGTACATGAGAGTTTTGGCAACCCATGCTGTTTTGTACTCTTTGGGTCAAATCACCTGGGGAACCTGAGAAGGTATCATTTTTAATGATTGCATTTTGATTTGGAAGGTTCCAAATCAAAATGCAATCTTTTACAGCAATCTGTAAGGCAAACAAATGAACAAAATCCTGCATGGCAATCTGCCTGTAGCTTCCATTTTGTACGTCAGAAGAAGCCACTTTTATCCACTCATCTGCTGCAAGCCATAGGAATTCCCTCAGCTACTTACTCCTTCAAGTCCAATAGCTTTGGCTGGACTTGGACATTACTTTTAGTAGAACATCCAATCTCATTTAAAAATTCCAATCTAGGGAAATCCAGAGGCCTTGTTAAACTATTCTAGTGACTCATACACCATGTAAGAAAAGATGCACCAGTCTCAGCTGGGTTTGCTTTCCAGCTACTGGAGTGCATTGTACTTTTGCATCACAGAATATCCTGAGCTGGATGGAACCCACCAGGATCATCCAGTCCAGCTCCCCAACAACCCCACCCTGTGCATCCCTGGCAGTGCTGTCCAAGCTCTCCTGGAGCTCTGGCAGCCTCAGGGCCGTGCCCGTTCCCTGGGGAGCCTGAGCAGTGCCAGCACCCTCTGGGGGAAGAACCTTTCCCTGAGATCCCACCTAAACCTCCCCTGACATACCTTAATAAAGAGCCCCCTTATTGAAGGATTTATTTACCCTTAATCTTCCAAATAATTTAAGGAGTAAACTCATAAAAATGCCAGAGTACTTCTGATTTCTTTCAAAGTCAGCCTGGACCTTTTATCTTGGATGATCTATGTGCATGGAACTCCACCAGCTTTATGAAAATATACCTTGCTTTCATCAAGCTTAGACAATTACATTTTTATATCAGCAATCTCTCCCCTTCACTGATCATGCCTTCCCTAAAAACTGTTTTTGATACTTAATTTTAAATAGGGCAGAACTTAACAAATCAATGCAGAGGGTTTCCACTAGACAAGCACCCAGTTCATAAGCATCCAGTCAAAATGTATTTGAGACCTGCAAGCCAGGCAGCTCTTCACCCAGTGAATACCCACAGCATTGATTTTATATCTCACTGGTTTCTTAATCATTATGCTGTGGAGTACAAAAATAAATAATCTGTAATAGAATTATTTATAAACAATGCTGCTCTGCCAACTCACTCAATGTTGAGTGTAAAGTGATCCTTCCATAATAAACAACTCCAAGCCTTCAATAAAATTATGAGCAGCTGACTAAAAGTCACAATCACAAAGCAATAAAATATTAAATTATATTCATTCAACAGACCTCTGACCTTTTTTTTTTTTTAATTCTATTTTTTCCCCCAAAGAAAAATGATTAAATGAGCTGGATTTTGGGGAAATGATCTACATCAACGCAGCAGCCAAAAGAAAGCCTCATCTCCTGAGCTGTGCCCCCAGCTCAGGAACTGAGCCCCACAAACCATCGTGGAAGCTCAGAGAACAGGGTTTCCACAGAAATTTACAGGCCACTCTAGAGAAATTTCAGCATATGGGCATTAACAAACCAGCCTGAATCCTTGAAGAAATAGTAATGCAGTTTGATTGACTTTTTTCCTTTGTCAATTTTCACTTGCTCTTGCTCCTATTTACTTCTTAAGACACTTAATTAAATTCTGTCAGCTGTTCCATGGTCTGCCTAAGACTGAAGTTTAAAATACACCATAACCACTGAACTCAATGACTATTGGTTGACTATTACAGCAACTCACAGCACTGGGCAGGCATTGAAAATAAAAGGTAAAACTGCATATTAAACCCAATAGGAAAAAGACAACTTTCGATATTTCAGGTTTAATGCTGTTAATAGCAGCAGTTAGAATTTATCAGTGGCACAGCATTAAGACAAAAAGAAATTATCATTGTCACAAAAATGTACCATTTTCAACTCTGACATTAAAGGCTGGAGAAATTATGGCATATGTTTCAATAACAAGAAAAATTTCCCAGCCCACCCATAATGGTACTCTGATAATGCAATGACACTGCATCCCTGAATGGTGCCAATCCAGTTCCCATCAGCCCCTCAGCTTGGCAGGATGCTGAGCAGAGGTCACTGAATGGTGTTTGGGGGAACAGAAAGGAAAAAGAGAAGGAAAAAGATCATTGCTCAAATGCCAGCTTTGGAAGCAAAGTACAGGATCTTATTTAAATATCCTGAGGAAAAAAAAACAAACGAATGTTTTTGCTCAGTATTGTGAAAAATCCTCCAAGTTTGTTTATTTTTGAAAAGTCCTTAAATCTACTGATTTTTTACATGTATTGGAGAAATAATTTTTTCTTTAGGGAAAAATATTTTAAACTATGCTATCTACCATTCCAAAAATAGTTTGCTTTAGTGATAAATGAAGTGGAGCTGGTTCTTGCCTGTGACAGATCCAGATTCTGCCATCTTCATTACTCTACTTTTAATCCTATGACAAATGTGGTGCCATTTATAAAAGCTCTGACAGGTTAAGCTCACAGTGAAGTAAGGATCAACGTTTGTCCTATTCCTGGAAGTGTTCCAGGCCAGGAGGGACAGAGCTTGGAGCAATCTGGGATAGTGGATGGAGTCCCTGGCCTCTGGAAGGGGGTGGAATGGGGTGAGCTTTAGGGTCCCTTCCAATGCAAAGCATTTAACGACCCTAAGCAAGGCTGAAGTATTGACTATTTTACTTGCACTATTTAGGGTGAGTTTTTTTAACTGCCTAAAAACTCAAAGGCAACAAATGCTCAGGATTATCAGAGAAAAGGAATTCACATTTGTCAAGCCCCATTTGAAAGAATATGAATTGCTGCCTATCTTCACATAGCATTAATTGACACAAAAGCCATTTTAAGGTTCAACAATACACGTTTGCCTCATGTTTTTCCCCACCTTCCTTTCACAGACTAAAGTCAAAGAAAATATGTCAGAGTTGCATATGTTTTAGCTATTTTTGGAGGATGATACCTAGACACCTTTCCTGCACTGTCAGGTCAGTAATCCATACCAGGAGCCAGGACTGGGACCCAGGCCCTATGTCTGTGAGCACAGCTCACACTCCAAGGAAAAAGAAACTGGAAACTGGATAATAAATTCCGGTTGGCTTTAAGCAGCACTTCAGCATCAGGTTGCAGCATCAGAACCATTTCTAGTAAATTAGCAGCATTTCTCAAAGCTAACCTCCAAGGCCCTGATCCCACTAAGGCAACACATTCTTAAATTAATGTAATTGCATAATTCTGTTGACTCTGATGGCATGGGAGAAGGATGGCTGCAAAGCTCATTCTCCATGCGCTTCAGACAATGTGCCAGAACACTTCTGAAAGGGAGCATTATAATCTTATTAGACACATTTTGCTAGCATTAAATAATGAAAGATAAGCAAAAAAAGAAACTGAATGTCAATTTGATATCGAATTTCTCGGTCTTTTTTATCTGGAAAAAAAAACTAATTTAAATTAATCCATAATAAATTTTACCTCTGCTACTTTAAGACGTATTTACCCAATTTACAAGGTTCAGCAAAACTTTATTTCCTGCTCTCACACACAGTGTCAAGCTTGCTATGAAAATAAGACTGTCCATAATTTGTTCAACATCCCAGAACTAATCATTGCTTGTTAGCTGCCCCTTTGCTAGTACATGCACTAAGCCAGTCTGCCTTCAAAAGCAATTTTCCTGAGCTTGACTGCAGCCCAAAGAGGTTTAAAACAAAATGGGAACACACACGAGCATTAAAACATCACACGATGAATACGAAAGGCAAAAGGAAACAGTAAAAGTGGCAAACATATCTCACATCACAAAGCACAGTTGCTGCAATAAAAAATACATAGCACAGTCACAACAGAATTATTAGACATTAGGAATTTCACATTACAAACCCCGGCTCAATATTTACGCCATGCAAATGCTGCGCATAATAAAATGAGTATTGTATCTACTATGTTTCCAGAATTTGCAAGAGACTGAAAGCCTGGAAAACTGGTGCTGTGTGTTTACTCCCCGTGGGATAGCAAAATACGTGCTATTTTGCATTCCCTCCTCCCTGTTTTAACCAGTGTTGGCTGTCCAGTAAGTGTGGGGTGTGTGACACATCACCAACAGGTTCTTACACACATCCATGGTACATTGAAAAACTTAGAAACACAGAAAGGTTTGTGTTGGAAGGGACCTGAAGAACCATGTATTACCACGCCACTCTCATGAGCAGGGACACCTTCCACTGTCCCAGGCTGCTCCAAGCCCTGTCCAACCTGGCCAGGGACACTGCCAGGGATCCAGGGGCAGCCACAGCTGCTCTGGGCACCCTGTGCCAGGGCCTGCCCACCCTCCCAGGGAACAATTCCTGCCCAGCATCCCATCTGTCCCTGCCCTCTGGCACTGGGAAGCCATTCCCTGTGTCCTGGCCCTGCAGGCCTTGTCCCCAGTCCCTGTGCAGCTCTCCTGGAGCCCCTTCAGGCCCTGGCAGGGGCTCTCAGCTCTCCCTGGAGCCTTCTCTTGTGCAGCTGAGCAGCCCCAGCTGTGCCAGGCTGGCTCCAGAGCAGAGGGGCTCCAGCCCTGGCAGCATCTCCGTGGCCTCCTCTGGCCTGGCTGCAGCAGCTCCACGTCCTTGTGCTGCTGGAGCCAGGGCTGGGGCAGCTCTGCAGGTGGGGTCTCAGCTGAGCACAGGGGCACAGGGGCAGGATCCCCCTCCCCTGCTGCCCACGCTGCTTTTGAACATGTTTAACCCAAACATTAATATATTTGCACATAAAACCTACCAGAATAGTAATGAAAACTGTAATTCTTTGATAAGTACAAAGACAGGCAACACCATCTGTGGGTATCAGAGCATCATTAGAGACTTGAAGCTCAGGGCTATATTTTATATTCTTTGCCAGGAATGCTGGATGGGGCGTGGTGATTTATAAATCCCTATAATTAATTATCCTCTGCCTTTAGTAATTTATAAATTCCATCTCTTATCTAAACAGCCTGATCACACAATAAAAAACTAGTACTTAATACAGGATGGATGCATGGATTCACACAAAAAACTTTTGACACCTCAATTACGCTGTTGTATTCAATGCTACTTACAGACTTAGACAGGCAAATTTCCTGAATGTACAACCTCTCTAATCATCCAATATCAAAACAACAATAGAGAATTAGGCGTAAAAAGTGCTACCTCTATATTTTTACAGCAGCAATTTCTATTTCAAATCCTCTGTTCTCCTCCAATCTCAAAAAAAGATAACCTGCAGTGAAAATCTGAGATTTTACAATCTCGCAAATTGATGTACTCCAATATATGTCAACAGATGCATAAGCCCCATTTCAGAAAGTGATACCAGTAAAAAATTTCTCCATCAGTTTTGGTATGCAGAGTAACAAGATAGATGTTTTTCCTCTAAAACCTTCACAACCTTGTTACATGAAAACACATACAGTGTTATCAGTGCTTATTTTCATCCACAGAACTTCTGAAAGATGCAATATCCATGGAGAAGCACTTAGTCTCCCAAGGATGATTTTGTCAGCTTAATGTGTAGTGCTATTGCTGTACAGAATTACCAAAATTTCATGGAAACAAGCTGGGAGAATTACACCATTTCTTTTACATTTTCAGGATATCATTCCTACATGTAAAACATTACATTTTAAAGAAGACTGTAGTGTAGACTGCACTTATTAGTATTCATTTTTAAATAACCCTTTGAAATCTCAGGCTTCTGACTACTTTCATACCATATCCCTGTTCCAAATTAATCTGGAGAATGCCCCTGGGACAGCTAGATTTTCATCTCCTGTTGAGATCTTCAGAGTAATTCTCCATCATTATGTAGTACTATAAATTTTTTCTTTTGTACAAAAAGAGCTATTTCAGCTTGCATGCCGTATTTTCTTCCCTTGACAATCAAGCTGGTTTTACTTATGTTTACTGTGTGGTCTCTTGCTATTGTATGCTAGCTTTGCTGGGAAGCTGCATTTCCACCCTGGATGCTTTCCATGTTCTGATCAATTTTGTCACGCAATTTTTTCCTTGTTTTCCCAAAGCTTCTAGGATCTAGGTTAATATATTTAATTATCCACAGCATTAACAATGAAATAGTAAAATTTGAATTTTTACTTGGAGTAAACAGCTGAGAAAAATCCTTTGGGTATAGCAAGTAGAACTTACTTTTAAATGCACCCTTTTTACAGTTTCTGTAAAGCATCTATAATTCTCTATGACAAACAAGGATTTGGGGCTGATGGATTCTCATCATTCTTATTCTGTATAATTAAAAGTGATCAGGCATACCAAAAAAAAAAAAAA